>JAVTVY010008915.1:0-44528 GCA_036873755.1 Hanleya hanleyi | reverse complement strand
TGCTATGTAGTATTATGTCTTACAGGATTGCTGTGTTTAGCTCTATGTTTGGTGCTTCGCTGTGATACCACTCTAAACACAAAAACTATTCATATATCATATATCAAAATGAATGTATCTATCTCAGGAACATTTTCATGCCAAAACATAGAACGTTCGAAAAAAACAATGCATAACTGACCTGTCATTTCCACAACAACAACAACATCCAAATGTGATCTGATTTTCGACAATATACACCAAGTTCTCCTGCCGGCTGAGGTATTCACTACGCAAATGAGATGTTTAAATTCACTACGACTCTGTCAAGTAACTCCAGTAGCTTTAAAAAAAGTGGGAATTATATACCCATCGCCAGCTCGTTTTCAGTGTAATTTAAGTCGTCTGCTAAAGTGACGAAAATGGCACCTAAACGATACCCTCGTTCCCATGTGCATGATGTCGTCACCAATTTATCACTAAATTCCATATTTTTTTCCTAAATTCATCCATTCTGATTTTCTATCAATCTATAGGCTGAATTTATATCAACACAATCTAAAAAAATGACATTTTCAATTTTACATGTCTGTTCTGGGGGGAATTCCTCTGGGTGACCCCTTCACCAATGGGGAAACTCCCTCGTTTTTAGTACGAAACAGTGATATGCCACCAATAGCGGCCCATCTAGATCCCAAAACGTCTATTTCCATACACTTTGTCTACTGCGCATGCACAGAATGACGTCAGTTCCACGTCATACCCATCCCCTTAGATGCCCCTTCACGAAGGCTTCACATTGATACCTCACTCGACCCAATCGGTCCACTAGCGGTCCCTACAGATTACCGAACATTCTCACGAAAACCCACGGTTTTGGGACTACTTTCGGTCCGCGGAGTCAGACCGCATCACCGCCAGACCGCATCACCGCATCGGAATACATGCCCTCATGGTCACGTCCGATTCATCCAGACCGGAAGTGACGTCATACCTGCGCAGAACACCCCCACATACCTCCCTGCGCAACACCCCATTTCACCTCATTCGCGAATGCGCAGTGAGGCGGACTGCCCTCGAAATGCTTAGACTATACTACTTGTGTGCCACTGGGGGGACTAATTACCACAGTGTATCACAAGTAAACAAAAACCACCGCAAAGAACAACAAACGAAATTTAAACACCCTAAACACTGCAAATACCATATTTTGATTATTAGTAATAAAAAAAATAATAATAATAAAAAATAAATAATAATAAAAAATGGTGGACTTAGCGGACTATATTATTTTGGTACAATTAATCAAAATTGTATATAAAACTGTGTTAATTGTGGTGTTTTAGGGTGTTTAAATTACATTTGTGGTAACGTACTGTTGTGGTACTTGGGGTTATCTGTGGTCATTAGTCACACACTTCTCGCACCAGTCGTAACTAGCCAAGGGATCCGATCATGAAATTATAGTGATCTTATGAAGTAATCTACCCCATTATCCTCCATTTTTTTTAAGAGAGACTCCAGAGACTTGTCTGTCGAGGGGTCCTGGAATTGGAGGTGAACCAGACCTCTACATAGTGCACATTGAAATCATTTTATGCTAGGATCTAGTTTCCAGTCCAGAAATACTAAATCATAGTTTTATATATACATTGTTGCTAAGATTCGTTTCTATCACTATAAAGTATCATAAAAATAGCATACATATTTGTTGCTGTTGTGAAAGATACTTGTTTCCAATACTGACACTTTAAAGTATCACAGTGACAGGCGCTCAAGTATCTGTCTTGGACTAGCTAAATAATATATAGCCCTCAAGAGTATGAGGGCTATAGGTCGGCCCCAGTCACCTCCAGCGAGGGTTTTAGATAATTTTATTACGAATCACCCACCTCTGAAACTGCCGTACATCTAATCTCTATCCCCTCCTGCCCACTATTTTAAATCTTGAGCACTATTGTGAAATAGTGACGCATATATCGCCGTCTGAATTTTCCAGTCGTGAACTTCGACTCTCTGCGCCGCCATGTTGGTGACGTCACTGTATATGGTTAACATGGCGCATTTAAAGTGGAATTCGACTGGAAAATTCAGACGGCGATATATTCGTTACTATTTCACAATAGTGCTCAAGATTTTAAAATAGTGGGCAGGAGGGGATAGAGATTAGATGTACGGCAGTTTCAGAGGTGGGTGATTCGTAATAAAATTATCTAAAACCCTCGCTGGAGGTGACTGGGGCCGACCTATAGCCCTCATACTCTTGAGGGCTATATATTATTTAGCTATCTTGGACTCCATAATACAGATAAAAATTCACGACTTTTCGATTCCGGTATGATGGATAAGTATGTCCTGTTGATTACTGTCCCTTTTCATATCCTTTTCTATTGCAACTAAGGCGTATATTTGTCCCCAATGTGGAGAAAAAGTGTCCTGGCTGGATTAGAAGATAGGGGCCGGACACACTTAACCACCGGACATTCTCACACACAGTTACCTGGCCTGTGGGGTATTGGATAGTAGATGTCTACGTATATTTTCAATAAACTGTGAAAATTAATATAAAAAAAAAAAAAAAAAATAATTATAATTCAAATAGATTTTTTTATAAAACATTTTTTTAAATGTTTTTCTCTTTCATCTTGACTCGAATAAAGTCATTCCCTTTGATGTCAAGCCGAGTTACTACAGTGTTAATTATCTACCATACCCTGAGCTATGGACAAAGAAATAAAGACTATTTCCAATATTAGTCCAGTCAATCTGCGGTTTGACCTAGAAAAAATTGCAACAGAAACGGGGTTTGCGGTAAATAACCTCTGAAGTGATTCCGAACAACATATAAAAAATGTAGATTGATGTAGACAAGGGAAAATTTTTAATTTGCATAAATCCAAGATGGCCGTTCTGTGCAATATTTTCGGTCAATTTTACACAGTATACACTCTACCTTGGGCAGAGTTGCTCAAATTAAGCACTACAAATTGAAACAACTTCACATACATTCACACTGATATCATTTGTAGATATTTTGACCAAACAAATAGCCATGGTGGCTGCCATTTTCAAGATGGCCGCTGTTCAGACAGTCGGATACCATCTCCAGCATATTAATCCAACGGTAACGGTGGTCCTTCAAGGAATGAAGGTAACGTTGATTCTTCAAAGAATGGAGATAACGGTGACTCTTCAGGTATGACAGTAACGGTGATCCTTCAAAGAATGGAGATAATGGTGGTCTTGCAGGTAAGAAGTAACGGTGGTCCTTCAGGTATGAGGTAACGGTGGGCTTTCGGAAAGTGAGGTAACGGTGATCCTTCAAGGAATAGTTGTAACGGTGGACTTTCAGGTGTGAAGGTAACGGTGGTCCTTCCGATATGGAGGTAACGGTGGTCCTTCAAAGAATGGGGGAAAACAGTATGGAGGTAACAGTGATGCTTCAAACAATGGAGGTACTCGTGGTCCTTCAGTTATGAGGTTACGGTGGTCCTTCAGATATGAGATAATGGTGGTCCTTCAGGTATGAGGTAACGGTGGTCCTTCAGGTATGAGGTAAGGGTAGTCTTTCGGGAATGGAGGTGTCGGTGATTCTCCATAAATGAAGGTAACGGCGGTCCTTCAGGTATGGAGGTAACGGCGATCTACCAGGTATCGAGGTAACGGTGGACCATCAGGTATGGAGGTAACGGTGGACCATCAAGTATGGAGGTAACGGCGATCTACCAGGTATGGAGGTAACGATGGATCATCAGGTATGGAGGTAACGGTGGACCATCAGGTATGGAGGTAACAGTTATTCTACAAATACAAGCGTCTAGTCCGTCGTTCAATATTCATCTGTCATTCATTAAAGAATTTCCGCGTCCGTAATCCAAAGACCTAATTCATATAAAAGCATTAGCACCAAATTTACAGAGTGAATCATGGTATGCATAAAACTAGGCTAGTTTCCTACAAGAGAGAAGAATGGAGGTAACGGTGGACCTTAATGTATGGAGTTAATGGCGGTCTATCAGGTATGAGGGTAACGGAGATCCTTCAACGAACGGAGGTAACGATGGACCGGTAATGGTGGTCCTTCAGGTATGGCGGAAACGGTGGTCCTAAAGATATGGAGGTAAGGGCGATCATCCAAAGAATGGGTGCAACGTTGGATCTTCAGGTGTGAAGGTTACTCTGCTCCTTCAAGGGATAGAAGTAACTGTGGCCCTTCAAGGAATGAAGGTAACGGTGGATCTTCAGTTATGAAGGTAACTGATTGCTTTCAATTATGGAGATATTAAAGGTAGCCCTCTCAGGAATGAAAGTAACGGTGGTCCTTCTGTAACCCAGTCAATGAAGACAAGCCGGTTCTTGGTGTAATTAATTAATAACAGTTTATTCACCATGTCTCTCATGGAATGAACTAAAAGGGATAAAGCGAGAAAAAGGGAAAAGGGAAAAGGGAAAAGGGGCAGCGACTGCCAATGTCCTGTTGAACACTCTAATTTTATGGTGTATACAGACAAGCCACAGACTTGTAATTATAATTATAATTCAAATAGATTTTTTTATAAAACATTTTTTTAAATGTTTTTCTCTTTCATCTTGACTCGAATAAAGTCATTCCCTTTGATGTCAAGCCGAGTTACTACAGTGTTAATTATCTACCATACCCTGAGCTATGGACAAAGAAATAAAGACTATTTCCAATATTAGTCCAGTCAATCTGCGGTTTGACCTAGAAAAAATTGCAACAGAAACGGGGTTTGCGGTAAATAACCTCTGAAGTGATTCCGAACAACATATAAAAAATGTAGATTGATGTAGACAAGGGAAAATTTTTAATTTGCATAAATCCAAGATGGCCGTTCTGCGCAATATTTTCGGTCAATTTTACACAGTATATACACCCTACCTTGGGCAGAGTTGCTCAAATTAAACACTACAAATTAAAACAACTTCACATACATTCACACTGATAATATTTGTAGATATTTTGACCAAGCAAATAGCCAAGGTGGCTGCCATTTTCAAGATGGCCGCTGTTCAGACAGTCGGATACCATCTCCAGCATATAATCCAACGGTAACGGTGGTCCTTCAAGGAATGAAGGTAACGTTCATTCTTCAACGAATGGGGATAACGGTGGCTCTTCAGGTATGAAAGTAACGGTGATCCTTCAAAGAATGGAGGTAATGGTGGTCTTGCAGGTAAGAGATAACGGTGGTCCTTCAGGTATGAGGTAACGGTGGGCTTTCGGAAAGTGAGGTAATGGTGATCCTTCAAGGAATAGTTGTAACGGTGGACTTTCAGGTGTGAAGGTAACGGTGGTCCTTCCGATATGGAGGTAACGGTGGTCCTTCAAAGAATGAAAAAACGGTGGTTATTTTAAACAGTGATGCTTCAAACAATGGAGGTACTCGTGGTCCTTCAGTTATGAGGTTACGGTGGTCCTTCAGATATGAGGTTATGGTGGTCCTTCAGGTATGAGGTAACGTTGGTCCTTCAGATATGAGGTAAGGGTAGTCTTTCGGGAATGAAGGTATCGGTGATCCTTCAAAGAATGAAGGTAACGGTGGTCCTTCAGGTATGAAGGTAACGGCGATCTATCAGGCATGGAGGTAACGGTGGACCATCAGGTATGGAGGTAACGGTAGACCATCAGGTATGGAGGTAACGGCGACCTACCAGGTATGGAGGTAACGGTGGACCATCAGGTACATGGAGGTAACGGTGGACCATCAGGTATGGAGGTAACAGTTATTCTACAAATACAAGCGTCTAGTCCGTCGTTCAATATTCATCTGTCATTCATTAAAGAATTTCCGCGTCCGTAATCCAAAGACCTAATTCATATAAAAGCATTAGCACCAAATTTACAGAGTGAATCATGGTATGCATAAAACTAGGCTAGTTTCCTACAAGAGAGAAGAATGGAGGTAACGGTGGACCTTAATGTATGGAGTTAATGGCGGTCTATCAGGTATGAGGGTAACGGAGATCCTTCAACGAACGGAGGTAACGATGGACCGGTAATGGTGGTCCTTCAGGTATGGCGGAAACGGTGGTCCTAAAGATATGGAGGTAAGGGCGATCATCCAAAGAATGGGTGCAACGTTGGATCTTCAGGTGTGAAGGTTACTCTGCTCCTTCAAGGGATAGAAGTAACTGTGGCCCTTCAAGGAATGAAGGTAACGGTGGATCTTCAGTTATGAAGGTAACTGATTGCTTTCAATTATGGAGATATTAAAGGTAGCCCTCTCAGGAATGAAAGTAACGGTGGTCCTTCTGTAACCCAGTCAATGAAGACAAGCCGGTTCTTGGTGTAATTAATTAATAACAGTTTATTCACCATGTCTCTCATGGAATGAACTAAAAGGGATAAAGCGAGAAAAAGGGAAAAGGGAAAAGGGAAAAGGGGCAGCGACTGCCAATGTCCTGTTGAACACTCTAATTCTATGGTGTATACAGACAAGCCACAGACTGGTAACTCGATAGGTCACGTTCGAAACCGGGAATACTCTAGATCAGAACAGCGTAGCCTTATTTACAGGTAATGTTCGCATACCACCATAATCGTGATGAAACCGTGGAATTAGGAACGTCTGTTTCCTGCTTGTTTACAAGATGTCTTCACGAACAAGGAACATAAGCGCCACCTATCGACTACTCGGCACACTACACATACAATGCAAATGTACTTAGGGGCGACCACTCCATTATACTTGGAACAAGCCAAATTTACGGTTGAGGGGGAGCAACTCTCAGTGCACCAGGCCACATCCCTCCCGGACGGATCGCTGTCCAGTCCCTGGACACGCGCGGCTACCCACATTCGCAATACCTGACGAATCGGCACTCGACCACGGCAGAGGAACAACACCAGTCGCCAACTAAGATGCAAGCAAACACGGATGAAGAAAGACCATATTACCTGAGGGCACTTCCTCCTATCGAGTCCTAGACGACGACCAGACGAGGCACGTTGGTGACACTGGAAACTGGCATAGTTTCCCACCTAACCAACAACGTCTCTTCCGTTCCGATATGCACCACTGGCTTCCTTGAACAGGGCAGAGCTTAACTTAAGTAGAAAATCTGACAAACTGTCGTCAGTCGTAGTGCCTCTAGGGTCACTCTCAACTCGTATGGCACCGCAAGTTTCAGACTGTTCACTGCCACGAGCCTGAGATTCCTCCATGGCAGCATTCTGTTGCACTGCAGAACGAGGCTCTCCATAAGGGTTGGAGTGACGACCTGCACCGGCACGCGTAGTTCGTCTCGGGGTAGGAACAGGACATGCCTGTTGTCTTGGCATAACTTGTCTTCTCACTGGGACAAGTGGAACTGGATCACTATCAGGAGCATAATCTAGACCAATAAGGACTCCTTCCTCTTCGGATTCACTGGATGACTGTGCACTAACATGTTCGTTTGGTTCCGAAACAGTCTCCTCCCTAGGTGTGGCTGACGGTAGAACTGTATCTGGACACATACGTAGATTTGATCGATGCACACTCGTCGTGAGGCCACTACCATCACATGATTCAATGGAGTAAACCTGTTCATCTGGACCTAGACAGCGAACCACTTTATACACCTTCGTTTGCCACGCATCTTGGATTTTGTTCCGACCTTTCACTCGATTGCTGATGAGCACTCTATCTCCGGGTGCAAGCGGCTGACTACGCAACCCCTTGTCTAGAACTCGTTTCCGGGATTCTGCTCCTGCATCCATTCGTTCTTGGGCTCTTTCGTAAGCCTCTCTCAAGGCTCGTTGGTGTTCAATGAGCCAATCGCTAGGTTCATTCGGGTCTTCTTCATCCTCTCCTCCAAGTAGTAGATCTATCGGGAGCTTGGGATCTCTGCCGAACAGCAAATAGTATGGTGAATAGCTCGTACTCGCATGCGGTGTGATGTTATATGCGAAGACGACTTCGGACAGATGTTTCGACCAAGATTTCTTCTGGGCTGGTGGAAGAGAACGCAACAGGTTATGCATAGTGCGGTTAAATCTCTCGCACTGCCCATTACCCTGAGGGTGATATGGGCTAGTGCGAGACTTCTTTATCCCATACAAGCGACAAAGTTCCAGGATTACTGATGCCTCAAAGCTGCGGCCTTGATCGGAGTGAATTCTAAGGGGAATCCCAAACTTGCTGAACCATTCCTTGACCAGGACTCTTGCTGTAGTTTCCGCTCCTTGGTCCCTTGTGGGGATCGCCACTGTGAATTTCGAAAAGACATCGGTCATGACGAGTACATTCTCATAACCATCACTACTACGTTCAAGTTGACAGTAATCGAGAGCAACTACTTCTAGAGGTCTTGTTGCAAGTAGACTACCCGCCGGTGCCCTGACACGAGGATGGGGCAATTTGGAAACTGTACAACGCTCGCAATCCTTGCACCACTTTTCCACGTCAGCATAGATGCCAGGCCAATAACACCGTTGACGGATGAGTGCCAGTGTCCTCTCGATTCCTTGGTGTCCCAGTTGATCATGCATAGCTGTCAATACTGTATTCTTCAGTGCCTCTGGCAGAATCAGCTGTTTTAGCTTGCCCAGGGTGCGGTCGTTCACTTGTCGATATAGAATTCCACCATCCATCTCCAGCCTTTCCCACTGCTTAGTAAGGGTCAACACACGTCGCGGAAGGTGTCTGCGCTGTCCGAAATTCGGCTTGCAACCATTTTTCCAGAAGGGGAGAAATGCCTTGATGGTTGGGTCCCTTTCTTGCAGGTTTTGTATCTCTGTCTTGGAATAACTGGGGAAGCTACTTAATACCTCCATGGGTGCAGGTTCATCACTAACCTCTGCTTGAATTGCACTGATGACCGCAACACTACCAGCCAGTACACTTGCAGTGCAGACCTCAACTGGAATGTCCGTGACCTTTCCCATTGCAGTACAAGCTGCATGGAAGTCATCCCCTGTGACTGTTCCCTCGTGTGCCTGTGGCAGTCTCGACAAAGCGTCTGCGTTGGTATTCGATTTCCCAGAACGATAGCGGATTTCAAAATCAAACACAGCTAACTGAGCTACCCATCGCTGTTCCACTGCTCCTAGTTTAGCAGACTGGAGGTAGCTGAGTGGATTGTTATCCGTGTATGCTACGAATTTACTTCCCAGCAGATAGTCTCGAAACTTGTCTGATATAGCCCATTTAAGGGCTAGAAGCTCCAGCTTGAAAGAACTGTAATTGGACATGTTTCTTTCGGTCGGACGTAGTCCCCTCGAAGCATATGCGATGACCCTGCGTTTACCATCTACCTCCTGTGAAAGTACAGCCCCTAATCCTTGGTGACTGGCGTCTGTTTCAACAATAAACGGGAGTTGGAAATCAGCATATGCGAGAATAGGCGCTGTAACTAAGCTGTCCTTCAGTGAACTAAATGCTCCTTCACATGTTGATGTCCATCTTTCTGAGAAGCTGAACTTCTTCCGGTCCTTTAGATCTCTCTGGCACATTGCAACAAGGTCGTTCAGTGGTCTGGCAGTACGAGCAAATCCAACTACAAACTTTCTGTAATAGCTCGCGAACCCTACAAACATCCTGAGTTCCTTTAGATTTGTGGGTGCCGGCCATTTGCTAACAACTGCTATTTTGTCCGGATCCGTTGATATACCTTGAGCCGATATCACATGTCCGAGATACCGAACTTCTTCCCTGAGGAAAAAGCACTTTCCAGGCGACAGTTTCATTCCCAGTTGCTCCATCTTCGTCAACACAATCTCCAGTCTCTTGATGTGTTCTTCAAAAGTAGCCGAATAGACGACAACGTCATCTAGATATACCAGTAGGAATTCAAAAAGTTCCTTAGAGAAACATCTCTGCATTAACCGTTGGAATGTTCCCGGGGCGTTTGAGAGGCCAAATGGCATCCTACGAAATTCGTAGAGCCCAAACGGAGTCACGAACGCTGTCTTTGCTGCATCTTTCGGGTCCATTGCTACCTGGTTGTAACCGCTGGCGAGATCGAGCGTCGAGAAGTACTGAGCGCCACAAAGATGGTCAAGTGTATCCTGGATTCGAGGAAGAGGAAATGCGTCACGTCGTGTCTTCTGATTCAGCCTGCGATAATCAACGCATAGGCGAAGATCACCAGTTTTCTTTCGTACCAAGACTATTGGAGCAGCATAAGGTGAGTGACTCTCTTGAATGACATTTTTCTCTAGTAATTTCTGTATATGTCGGCGTACCTCGTCAAGCTGGTTCGGTGGGATCCTTCTACAAGGCTGGGCCACTGGGATTCCATCCTCGGTAGGTATAGTGTGCTGCACTATATCAGTGTATCCCAAGTCATCGTCATCTTGTGCAAATGCACCCTTGTGTCTGCGAAGCAGATCTTTTAGCTGCATTCTTTCTTGTTCCGTGATGGGCAAGCTTTCCACATCTTGCAACATTTTGTCGTATTTACTATGCACTACAGCTTCCGTGGATGTCTCGTGCACCTGACCGGTAACTTCAGATATGGCTGGATTGAGTTCTACGAAGTATGGCTGATCACTCTGTTCAGTGGTTGAAGGGTTCATCTCAACATAGTCAGCTGAATGTATGGTACCCAACCAAGTCCGTGGTTGCAGCCACAAATCTTCATTACTAAGATTGGCCACCCTCACAGGCAGAATATTCGCATCTGCGGTGCAGCAAGTGTTCACCACATGCAGGCTAGGGGGAAGAGACGTTGCAACTGCTTCAACTGTAACTGTGGATTTGGTGCTTGGATTCCCTCTAAATCCACACGTATCGATGACACAAATTGACCAAGCAGGAACATGTACGGGACGCTTCCCTGCCACCTTAGCAATACCAAGTAACTGCACATCTTGTCGTTGTTGTTGGAGTACCACACCAAAAACTTTGTTCCATTCCTCTGGAATTTCCTGTAGAGATGATTCACCATCGGCACCTTTCACCACATGGAGACATTCACGGATGACATTCATTCCCAACAGTCCAGGCATCTTCTCTTTCCGGAGACGACCCAACGGATCAGTGGGGTCCTTGACAACAAGGACTCCAGTGCATGGCAAAGACTTACCTAGAGCTGTAATCTCCAGCTCAATGTAACCAAGGTAGGGAATCTCTGAGTCATTCGCAGCCGCCAGCTTCAGCCATTCAGTCGTAGGAATAAGTGGGCTGACCTTGTCCTGCAAATACTTATGGAAAAAACTTTCAGTGATAGTAGTAACTTGTGATCCGGTATCCAGGAGACATGACACCTCCACTCCCGCCATCAGTACCTGGGTAACAACACTGTCTCCAACCACCTTGTTATATATGTTTTCTCGTGAACTGTAGTCATCTTGAGGTTTAGAGCCTGCAACTTCCCCTCCTACCACCTGGCTCATTGTGGCAGGGGGTTGGAGTTTAACGACAACAGGGGGGTCGGGTGCTTCCCAGCTCTTTTCGGGCATTGCCTCGCTATGTGTCCCGGGGCGTCACATTTAAAACAGATAGGCCGACCATCCGTGTCATTTTTTGGTTCTCTTCTATGACGAGTGGGTCCTTGAAATTGCCTTGATGCATTGCCGGACTTCATTTCCTTTATTTCCAAAGCCAAGTCTTGGAGTGCTTTAGTTTGCTTATCCATTATCTCCAAGAATCGGTCGGGTGTCTTAATGGTTGCAGATTCTTCTTTACCTGCAGAAGAATCAAAAGTACTGGATAAACTGTGTTCCTCAATGATTTTGTGACTTACCACTGGCCTACGTGCCACTCGTTTTGGTCCCTCCTCTTCTTCTACATACCGCATAGCTTCGTCACGGATGTTTAGAAAGGTCGTAGTTGGGCGTTCCCTGATCAGACGCCGCAAATCTCTGCGCAACTGGGGATCCTTGACTGCATCCGCAAACTGATCCCGTAGGGCCAAGTCACGATCGGGTACAACATCCACATTTCTACGAAGGACCTGATCCATTAAACGTGTGAGCTCATGTGAAAATGAGCGAAGAGTCTCACCTTCTGTCTGACGACGACCATAAAATTGTGCTAGCAGCTGTGGAACAGATCGCTTCTCGCCAAAGGTTTCCACTAGAACTTCTAAAATTCTATCAGGGTTCTCCCTCACCTCTTCAGGACGCACCTTCACCTCAGCCTTAGCCGCTCCTGAAAGGTGACACATAATGAAATCAATCTTTTCCTCTCTCGGGCAGTTCCTTGCCGCAAGGATTCTTTTGATTTCCTCAACAAACTCCTCCACAACCCAATCTTTAGCTTCGACTGGGGAACCTGAGAATGGATCCAACTTCCGTTCCCTCGGCACGTACACATATTGGCGGGCATTTTTGTTACGCTGGACTTCCAGTTGGAGTTGCTCTATAGTCTGCTGCAGCTGAGCAAGCCCAGCTGCAGCATCAGCCTGTTGCAGCGCAGGGTGGGCTCCTCCACCCAGGTTGGCTTCATCATCAGCCATGTCTGCTCCCAAATACTACGACCGCGATATATTGATCCTCCACACAGCAAAATGACCGATCGCGACAGGTATGTCGTCAGTGGGCAGCCAGAACGATCAGCGCAGGGAAGGGAAGTGAGAACTGGGCACCAAAAATTACTACCCCGACCGGAAACCAGAGCCGGACACAGAGGGACTAGAACTATCTTTCCCAGCACATGTGCGCTTGCATGAACAGTAACTCCAAATGAACAATCACAGACACTTGAATACAGCATGCACTCTTTCACTTCAGCTCTATATACAATACATGGGAGTTGGGTCAAAAAGGTAATTTGGGTCAGAAAGGGACTTTGGGTCAGGAAGGGAATTTGGGTCAGAAAGGGACTTTGGGTCAGGAAGGGGATTTGGGTCAATAAGTGAATTTGGATGAGAAAGGGATTTCGGGTCAGGAAGGGGATTTGGGTCAATAAGGGAATTTGGGTCAGAAAGGGACTTTGGGTCAGGAAGGGGATTTGGGTCAATAAGGGAATTTGGATGAGAAAGGGATTTCGGGTCAGAAAGCCCTTCCATACATATTAAATCAGTTGGATGGAATATTTCATACATGTAATTTCCGAATACAGCATGCAGACTGACTTACCAGTTCAAATGAGCAAATTACTGTACTTTAAATATATATGGCAAAATAACATGGGGCACAATGACTTCTCAGTTGCAGAGACCCATCACAATACACAATTTTCGTATGCAACACTGACTTACCAACTTTCAGTGAAAACCGATCAGTAGCGTAATATTGAATGCAATTTACCATATAGACACAAATTTAGTTTTCAGGAACACTGATACCTGGCAGCCTAGTCTGATCTCTGATATATAAATTTCATTAATTAGCTCGAACACATGTACTGCATCATTTTGACAAATTACACACATTAGAAAAGTCGAGCAACAAAATGACATGCTCAAGCAGTATACCATATACCCAATGGACAGGGATCATTACTGTATCACTCCCATTCTTAGTCTATCATGAAATTTATAGGAGTTTTGAAAAATTTCAGTTCTGAATCAGCTGCTTGGTTGTTCGGTAGACAGTTGTTACTCTCTTGTGCTTTCATAAGCTTCAGGCTTGCACATCCTGTGTCAATGAATGAATTTCCACAGTTTTTCACACACTCCACAATGTTGACTGGCCTGACAGTTAGTACATACATGTGCAGTTTCTCAGTTCCAATTTGATGACTTGGACTCAACAGCGCATTTTCCCAAATTTCTTCTCTGAACGGAAACAGCGTACCGTACTTCACACTTGAATCAGAATGCACCATTAGCTTAGTGCCATTTCTTCAGGCTCTCCAAGATGCAGTGTCCTCTGTCGTCATTTCTCACAGATCGCTACCCCTTTTTATAGATCAGTTATTTCACCCTTCAGAGACCAATCCTGTCGGCGACGCCAAAATGTAACCCAGTCAATGAAGACAAGCCGGTTCTTGGTGTAATTAATTAATAACAGTTTATTCACCATGTCTCTCATGGAATGAACTAAAAGGGATAAAGTGAGAAAAAGGGAAAAGGGAAAAGGGAAAAGGGGCAGCGACTGCCAATGTCCTGTTGAACACTCTAATTCTATGGTGTATACAGACAAGCCACAGACTGGTAACTCGATAGGTCACGTTCGAAACCGGGAATACTCTAGATCAGAACAGCGTAGCCTTATTTACAGGTAGTGTTCCCATACCACCATAATCGTGATGAAACCGTGGAATTAGGAACGTCTGTTTCCTGCTTGTTTACAAGATGTCTTCACGAACAAGGAACATAAGCGCCACCTATCGACTACTCGGCACACTACACATACAATGCAAATGTACTTAGGGGCGACCACTCCATTATACTTGGAACAAGCCAAATTTACGGTTGAGGGGGAGCAACTCTCAGTGCACCAGGCCACACTTCAGTTATGTGGATAACATTGGTCCTTCAAGGAATGGTGGTAATGGTGGATCTCCAAACGGTGGTCCTTCAGTTATGTGGATAACAATGGTCGTTCAAGAATGGAGGTAACGGTGGACCTTCAGGTATGGAAGTAACGGTGGTCCTTCCATTATGGAGGTAACGGTGGTCCTGCAGTTATGGAGGTAATGGTGGATCTTCAGTTATGGAGATTACGGTGGTCCTTCAAGTAATGGAGGTAACGTAACTTCAGGTATATAAGTAAGTGATTCTTGGAGTATGGAAGCGATGGTAGACCCCCAGGAATGGAAGTAACGGTGGTCCTTCAATTATGGAGGTAACGGTGGCCCTTCAGTTATGGAGGTAATGATGGATCTTCAGTTATGTGGATAACAATGGTCCTTCAAGTAATGGAGGTAACGTTTGAACTTCAGATATACAAGTAACGGTGATCCTTGGAGTACGGAAGCAACGGTAGACCGCCATGAATAGAGGTACCGGTAACGGTGATCCTTCGAGCAATATAGGAAACGGTGGTCCTTCAAGGAATGGAGGTAACGGTAGACATAATTCATGTATGCAGGTAACGGTGGTCATCCAGTAATGGAGGTAAGGAACATCCTTGAACAAAGGGAGGTAACGGTGGTCAGTCAGGTATGAAGGTAACGGTGAAGCTTTCATGCATGGATATAACGGTGGACATGTATAGAGGAAAAGATGTTTCTTAAAGGAATGCAGAAAACCGTGCTCCTTCAGATATGAAGGTAAAGGTGGTGTTTCAAGGAAATAAAGAATTTAATAATTCAGGAGATATTGTTTATTTTGCTTATCTGGTCGCGAGAATGTTCGAATTCGGCGGCCACCCTCGGGTAATTAGCGATACCGGCAGGTAGGGCATGATCGAACTCGTTTGATCGATTTCATCTATGTACTATTTCTTCTTCGCTTTGTTCCTCAAGACAACTACTGTGTCACTACTTACATCCTTCATATTATACATGTCTCTATACTCCATATCACGAGGTCACAAATGTGAAGTGGAAATCCTGAAAGTAAGACTGCCGACTGGTTATCGCTATGGCAGACCCGCTATCTGCCATGGTACGACTTTGTCAGACGAACCATAGCTGGGAATGATGCTACTCTAAAGGGAGACCATATTTTGGCTATCGCTAAGGCTAGAGGGCTGATACTTGCCACACTATATCTTTGGGTCGAGCTCTACAAGAAAATGCAAAAAAAAATCCACGAGACCGCCATGATGACGTCACAGTGACGTAATTTTCAAAAAGAACATTTTTGAGGCGACTTTTGGGTCAGAATTCAGATACACTCGACCACAATGGCCGGGCACTGGCGAAGGTAAAAATCTGGGTAATCGTCATTGCTGATGTCAAAGGTGTATTGTAGGGTAGTTCTGGTCAGCAGAATCAGATTTGGCGTGATTAAAATTATATATATATACATAGACACAAACAATATTCAAATCGGACACAAATATCTATTTCTCTGTTAGATGTACTGGCAGAAAAATAGCAGCCATCTTGGAAAATGGCGACCATTTTGAACTTTGGGCAGAGAAACGTCTTCCACCTTCATCCGTTGTCAATTATTTATGCGAAGATGTATTTACGGTGGCTCATAGCCTTTATCTGAAAATACGTTCCCTGAATGTAATATCCGCATAAATATGTAGATAGAAAACAAGCAATGAGCGGCCATCTTGAATTTATGCAAATTAGAAATTTCCCCTTGTCTACATCAATCTACATTTTTGATATGTTGTTCGGAATCACTTCAGAGGTTATTTACCGCAAACCCCGTTTCTGTTGCAATTTTTTCTAGGTTTGGTGATTTTCTCGCTAGATTGACTGGACTATATAGACTATCCAATATCCCACAGGCTAGGGAACTGTGCCACACCGGCCCCAAATTGGCTAAATATGCCTTTTTTATTATATTTTTTTTTTCGGTTTAAGGTCATTCTATCGGATCTAATTGGAAATTTGATGAGAAATTTGAGAGAAATCCGTTCAGCCGTTCATAAGTTGGGGAAATAACTATAGTTAGGAGGAGAAGGAAGAGGAGGAAGGAGTGGTGAAGGAGAAGGATCGAGGGGCATACAGAGTTGCGTAGCTAGAATTCAGGGGTGGCCACATCACCTTTATATGAGTGAGTGAGTGAGTGAATATGATTTAACGTCGCTTTCAACTATATTTCAGTCATATCACGATGTTGGGTCCTATTCCTTTTCACACCCGGGAACCACATGGGTGGGGTCCTATTCCTTTTCACATCCGGGAACCCCACAGGTGCCTCAGTTACTGGCCTCTTTATACGACTAGCTATCTGAGGAGCTGAGGCTTATTCTTACCATGACCTGCGGTGTGCACAACGACCACCTTTATATGATAAAGATATCCATCAATATGTGGGACCCCTCGTCTCGAATTAAAACATAAATAATAATGGGTAATTCAAGTTCGGCACCCGAGACTAAACAGACTGAATTCAGACTCCTTTTCCACTGCAAGTGAACTCCGTTCAGACAGTGGAATTGATTTTCAGTCAAGAGACATCGCGATTATTATTTTATGCACTTTCAGTACACCGAACATAAGAGTATTCATGCTAAACTACATGTACCTATTATCAATATTTGAAATGTATTAGAACCTACAGGAGGTTGATCGGTCTCTGCCTTGAGACGTTTCGATTTTATTTGAAAGAGTTTCTCATTGACGATGCAGGGGAAGTAACCACCGAGTCCTGAATTTCCCCTCTTACAAAGTTATCTGCTCTTGTCGCCGCGCGCAGATGCGTCATGGGGGTTTCGCAACCTGTAACCATTTCGGTCATCTATACGGAGTAAGACTGACCCTGGGATCGTGTGTATCCATTTCAGACTACTTTCGGCAACTGCTAGAGGGAATTTTCATAAATCAATATCACGTGACTTCGTCAGCCAATCAGCTAAAGTCTACCGACGTAACCCCAACGTAACCCGCCATTTTCGAGTCATGTGATGATCTACTTCTTCAAAATTACAGACCTACCACACCTCTTGGATGATACGAAAGTTATTCATACCTATATATTTTGTAAGCCCAGGCAATATCTGTTTCCGGGGTATGTATGAAAACCTGTAATTTATCAGAGTTTTCGAGTCTGTTCTCCGCCGGATGAAGGCCGAACAGAATCCGGTAAAACACCGGATATCGCTCCGCGATAATGGAGACACACGATTCGCAAGCCATCTTATGGATGGCGAAGTGTACGCAAATGGGGGGTTTCGGAATCCGGTACCAACCACCTCGCTGGGGGTCTAAGTAGTTCGCTCATGTGCAACACTAAAGGAGTTGTTTGGTCGGATTCAAACTGAACCGTGCGTTGGTTGGTTTCCCCTATACGTCATCGCAACGTAGTAAAGGTCAACTTCCGCTATTGGAGGCAGGGATGTTTCTGCGAAATGGAGCATGCGCTGTGGGGAGGTTGATCCTGTACATGTATTCAGATTTTTTTTTTCCAAAGGAACTTTTTGTAGCTATTTGTACAAAGTTTATATAATCGCTTCTCTTGTTTCTATTGGAGAGCTTGGTGAGTTATTTCATTGTATAATATTGCAGTTCTGCACCACTGGGCATTTATTACAGTATTTGCACCATGATTTTACATGGACTCACCCTTACAATTACCCACATGGCGAGGGCTAACAGGGTTAAAAAACACACAAAAATACACACAAAAAGAGAAGGAAAAAATAAAAATAAAAATTGACAGACACAAGACAGTATGAGTTTTCTATGTTAACTGTACGTATCAGTTCAGTTCTGCAAGTTGGAAGAAAAACACTGGCTGCTAGCTCCGGTGTAGCCTTGTTCCATACGGATACATGTCATTTCGTACCCAAACCGAATCGACCCTAACCGTTTCGTACCCAGTCGTTTTCGTACCCTAACCTGTTCGTACCCAGACGTTTTCGTACCCAAACGTTTTCGTACCATATGTTATATCAGTTATCTTATATCATAAACTATATTACCTGACAGCAGAATGTCTGCATAATTATTGTAGAAATTATGCGTAACTTATAGAAGAATAATTAAGAAATATTAGACAAACAAGCGCTGGATGAGCGCAAAGACCTCCGTCGAGGCAACAGGGTCCGTAGCGTAATACATCACTGAATAACATACGGCCGGATGCCAAGCTCAATTTTGCATTTGTTGGACGTTAGCTTCATCAATGGTAATTAATCTGGGATTGAGGGTTCCTCACTAGCATGTCCAGACAGGGATGTGAAAGTCACATTCCCAGCAAATAATTTTTGTTTGATTTGACGTGCTTGAAATATTGGGGTATGGAATAGAGTATATTGATGGAAAACCTGGAAAAGTGCTTGAGACATTAGGCCCCATCCCACCCACACCTCCCCATGAGAGGATCCCCTCACCCAAATCAACACGTTAGCGACAGAAATGAGACCCTGTGTGCCTAGTTGTACCAACTTGCTTGTGATTTTGTGCTATAGACCCAACACAGCAACACTTCATATTTTGTATGTGTACAGTATAGCATCATCATTGATGAGAGAATGCTCTTCAAAACACACCTGATTTTACCGACACTTCGTTCTGATCTGTCTCAACATCATATGATGAGGATTCAATGCGCTCGGTATAATTTTGTATACTGGTGTTACAGGTCACCTTCGCCTTCACCTTACTGTATCAATGACCATGGACTTGTACATGTATCACATTCACATTGAATGGTGATGGCTGATGAGAATATTGCCCCTATGGAACAAATGACTGGATTCCACGCAGCAAATATTTATTGTGTAACAGTGAGAAGAAAATTAATTGTATAAACATTCCAAGCCTCATTGAACACAAGCCGCACCATACTTGATATGAATATAACGCGCGTACATTAGCTCGCTTGGACGTCGCTTAGTTAAATATGGACAGACTCGCAAAAATCTCAAAATTTTCAAAAGCCACAAAAATGCTCTCAGCTTGTACAGAGTAAGTAAAAATACTTATGTACAACTTGATGTTTAGATATGACTGTGTTGAGCGGTTCTATTCTCAACTTCTCTTTTATTCTATGTCATAGAGGACAGGGTTTGGTAGATAATTAAAAACTGTATTAACTCGGCTTCACATTTTAGAGAATGACTTTAATTGAGCCAAAGATGAAAGAGAAATACACTTATAAAAAAATCTATTTAAAAAAATATATGTTTATATTAATTTCCATAATTTATTGAAAAAAACTATACGTAAACTTCGACCACCCAATATCACACAGGCCAGGCAACTGTGAGAACAAGTGAAAGATACCCATCGAGTTGAGCGGATTTGCAGATAAACAACAACAAGAAATTGCACTTTGTGCCTCACGAGGCCCTTCTCCATAGAGTGCATGCCAGTTATTTTTCTAGACTACAACAACAACAGTTTTTGCCTGTATCACAGTCCGAGCTTCCGATTACGCTTCAACCTTACCCAGACGACGGATAATTTTTTACAGATTGTCCGGCTAGGTTGTTGATCGGATTCACAGATCATGAATTCCACCGTGACGGAATCACCGTTGGGAAGACTTTTTCTTTATTCAAAGTCATGTACTCGGAAGTTCCGTGGTCATACCCATGTAGTTTCAAGTTTAGTTTGCTATTCTATATGACATCTGTTTACGGATCCATGAAAAATCTACAGATGATCCAGCATTTTCAGTAAATCATGCTTCGAAATGTTCGTGACGGAATCACCTGAAACGGACATGACTCTTGACTAGTGTTGCTTGTCTATTTTTTTGCTGCTCTGTTTCAATCTGACTATTCTTATATGACATATCTTACTAACATACAGTACCCAAGGATGATAAGATTTTTTTCATCGTGAGAAAAACGCGACTGGATCATCCCAGGGGTTAAATCTAGTCCGTGACGGAATCGACAAAAAATCGTGATGGAATCACGAGTGCGCTTTTTAAATCTTATCGGTAAAAGTGCTTTATTAATTACACATTTTCTTCAAAAAAATATTCCTAGAGTGAATTTATCTCTTCTACTTAGAAAATTAAAACTAAGGTATACAGCTCCCGCCACATGCATATCTTTTCTGCAGATGTTTCAAAATAGTATAGTTTTCAGTAAAGTGCAATTTTTCTTCTTGTTCTTCATGTTCTTCATGTTAAAAAATTGCGGGAAAAATATTTCGCTATTAAAACACATCTTCTCTACTATTGGCTTGTTCCCGGGGATCATAGGAAGCGAATAGAACAAACAGCATGCTAATATTGGGTCTACGACAGAATGTGGAGTGAATTTTATGCGAAAAAGGGCTGTTTAGCAATGTCCGCTTTTCCGTGGAATTCATGAGCGCACGATTGAAGTATCATGGGAAGATATATATTTCCAGTCGCTATCTCCCCCCCCATCTTCAAACAAAAGGAAAAGAAAAAGCCGAGAGAGCGCCTCGTGAGGCAGAGTTATTTTTCCAGACTACAACAACAACAGTTTTTGCCTGTATCACAGTTCGAGCTTCCGATGACCCTTCAACCTTACCCAGACGACGGATAATTTTTGACAGATTATCCGGCTAGGTTGTTGATCGGATTCACAGATAACGATTGAAGCATGGGAAGATATATTTTTTCAGTCGCTATCTCCCCAACCCTCACCCCCCCAACTAAAAAAAAAAGAAAAGAAAAAGCCGAGAGAGTTCTTCGGAGTTTTACGTTTTTGACCTCTGACTTTGAATTTGACTTCTCACTTCCGACTCGCATCCTGGTGAATGACACTCGTCCTTTATCTTTTTGCCGATTCAGAGATTCTCGAGGAAGTTTCCAATTATACTATCTGGAATGCGAGTTTTTCTTTCGTGAAAATTTACTTTTTATGAAAGCGCAACTGTACCAGCGCGAAGCTTTAAGTACACGCGCGAATTTAGTACCCTCGAATAAAGAGACCCGGTGGAAGCGCTGCAAAGGATACACACCTTTTGTGACGTAAGCATTCATTTGTGTCCAAAGAAAGATTCAAGATTTCGTCGGGAACCATGACGATCCCTATTGGAAATACTATGAGTCGTGGGTTCCCCATATGACAATTATTTGGCGGGAGATTTCACGTTGCGCTCCTAGACCTCCGTCTGATCGACGGAGGTAAAAATACACATAACTTACGAAGACTACTGCATCGACGACTCAACTTGGCATACCGGTAGCACAGTGCCTTTTGTAGGCGGGAAACGACACAAGAAAACATGCTTCATTTCCATTCTCCTCCTGTTCTTGTTGGAAAGATTCAGAATATCGATCTGTTTCGTATGTTATTTTCCAAATAATCAATTTTAAAACGGTCAGATATTTTGTATCGATTGAGTGTTAAAACTTGAAAAATACTCCATAAAAATGTATGTGTGATCAGACAATTAACCAGGTATCGTAATCCTTTCCCGTTAATACCGTTAATCGCCTACTCGTTCATTACAATAAGGGTGATTTACCCACTGCTATTCACGATACTCGGCGATAATCTCCTATATTCAACACTTAAACAGCTTAATATCAAGTGAATTCAAATCAATCCCATTAATCATGACACTTTCTAGATTTTTACTCACGTTCATCAACCGAAAACGTATATAAATTCTGTATCATTCAGAACATTTCACGCGACTACAATATACAATGAGCACATACTTACCAATATACTACGTGAGAACAACGCTACGGCTGCAAGCCAGTCACCAGATCGAGTTGTTGGGAAATTGCCGTACGGGCAATATTTGCCGAACCAATTGACCATAACCAATAAAATAATTCGATTCTATGTCCACCTACCTTTCATAAAAATCCTTGTTTATGAGTGACCGTCCGTTTTTAGCTTGCAAGAGATCGAAACTCGGACGAGGGGGTTATACTGTCCATGTAAAACTTATCGATGTAAAGATGGCGGCGATGTGGACAGTTTTACCCCCCCTCCTCGTCCGAGTTTCGATCTCTTGCCAAGCTAAAAACGGACGGTCACTCATAAACAAGGATTTTTATGAAAGGTAAGTGGACATAGAATCGAATTATTTTATTGGTTATGGTCAATTGGTTCGGCAAATATTGCCCGTACGGCAATTTCCCAACAACTCGATCTGGTGACTGGCTTGCAGCCGTAAAGCTAAGATTCATAGCGTCTCCCTTCCCTCCCCGCTATGCCGACGACAAATACATTTCCCTGGTGGTAACTCGAACATCTCCATGGCGCACTTATTATTACCTTTGCGCCCTATTGGACCTTCATTAACTTGAGAAAATGGGCCGCCATGAATAAAAATACCATAATCGATGTTGTGATCATCCCCAGCATACACGGGGTCAATAATGACGGAAATGCCCATCTTCTCGACCCTCGATTTCAGGTGATTTTGAGGCTCCTTTGGGATAATTTAAACGTCTGTAATTAATATATGACCAACGAAGGGCCAGCTAGTCTGCCATTTCTGTATTTTTATTCATGGCGGCCCATTTTCTCAAGTTAATGAAGGTCCAATAGGGCGCAAAGGTAATAATAAGTGCGCCATAGAGATCTTCGAGTTACCACCAGGGAAATATATTTGTCGTCGGCATAGCGGTGAGGGAAGGGAGACGCTGTGAATCTTAGCTAGCAGCCGTAGCGTTGTTCTCACGTAGTATGGAACAAGGCTACACCGGAGCTACATCTGTATCAACATGTTCAGGAATGAATACAGTTATTGCGTGCCTACCGCCGGCCAGAAACAACCCCCGGCACAAGAGCCTTCTCAGGAGGGAATCTGTCTCCCACCCCATTGCGGTCCGGCAAACCCTTGGGAGTAGGGCAAAAAAATGACGTTCTGTTCATAATTATTATCATAGCAACTGATATTGTCCAGCGAATTCCTCAAGAATCGATCCTCCAAACACCATAGTCTTTAATCTTTCTGCATCCTCTCGCCTTGATTGTGAATCACTCAACATGAGGCTGCGTTTATGATATATTACGACGTACAATCTGAAAACAAAACAAAATAACAAGAAACGAACAGCGATACAAGTAACAACAGACCTATCGCCCTATCTCGCTCAATCTCGCTCTCCGCCCGCAAAGGAATATTAAAACGTTCTCAAAGGCCAGTGACCCCAAAATCAGGAATATTTTAAAAATAACTTTTTTTTTGTGTCAGTAGATAGATTAGGGGGACATGTGTCACAAACGAAAATGCAGCTCAAGGTCAAGGTGACCCCCAAATCATGAAATTGTTAAAAATCATAATTTTTTGTGTCCATTGATATATTAAGGGGAGACGATTTCTCATGTACCAAAATTTAGGTCAAGGTCAATAGTCAAGGTCAATAGTCAACGACCCGAGAATCGAGAAATCTTTAAAAATTACTCTTTTTTTGTGTCAGTAGATACATTAGGGGGACCTGATGCGTCTCATTCCAAAAAGTAAGTCAAGGCCGAAGGTCAAGGTCACTGTGACCCCCAAAATCATGAAATTGTTAAAAATCATGATTTTTTGTGTCCATAGTAAATCTATGGTTTTGTAACGGTTAACCGTTTGTGTAGAGAACGGTTTGAATATGGAGGGTGACCCAGAATGGGATGCGGGGAATGACCTTGACATGTATCATCAGCGAGGAACAAGGCAGTGTACGGAAAAGGAGTCCCCCGTATTTCTCGCTTACCAGAGCAAGATAGGAGTGGCCATTTACGTGGAATATTCTCTACAGGTTCTAGATTGGGATGCCGTTCTAGTTTATGGACTACGAACTGTAATTTCGCTGTGAGAGACGATCTTTCATTGCAGGCGAAACGTCTCCGTTCGCGAGGAAACTTCCTGTGGGGACTTTTTGGGTGCGGAGAGTGCACATACTATATATTGAGATGCGGGAGCAGACCGAAAAGACAGATCTGGAGAAAGCACGCCAGGTACAGCCTGAATTGTGTGATTTTGGCAATGTACCGGTAATTGTTTTGGCCTGGGAGTCTAAAAGATTGTAGATCCTGTAGCTAGTGCAACCTGTATAAAACACGTCAATCCAATGCGAATTTGCCGGCTTGCATTTTCAGTGTGGAACCGTGTTTATGTGTTGTACTATAAGTATAGGGAACACGACAGAGTGGGAAGACCGACTGGCGTGTTTATTATAGTCTGGGGGTATTCTACTGTAACATGACATGTATTACCGCGTAGCACATTCCGGTAATCATGATCAGACATCAGTATAGAATAAGGATATAGATCAATACCAGTAGATTGTATGATATCGGTACTGTTTTGCTGAACAGCCCGGGCACTGGGACGTGGTCAGTATAATTTATGTGTCGGTGTCGTCGGTCGTGAAGCGGTATATGACGGTAATAAGGGATTCCCTCCACCCTCAGATTATATGCAAACGTACTATAAATACAGAGATAATAGAGCCAATCTCTCCTACCGTTATTCAACGACATATCGTGCAGCCCATGAGGTCGGCGACCGGGTCGGAGAAAGGTCGCAGACGGTCGCATAGACGCTGGACGGGTGCGAAAGAGACCACAAAGATTACAGACAGTACAGAAAAGACAAGGCACAGCACAGACGTGCTTCTTCTCCCGAGAAACGTTGATAAACCGTGAAATCTGACAGACCTGCAACGGTCGCAGACGGATTGCGACTGGGTCACAGAGGTTTGCGACCCGGGTTTGCGACCGGGTCGCAGAGAGTCGCCATCGACAGTTCACATACAGTAATGATGCTGCATCGGTACCAGACGAAATGATAACACAATATATACCCAAGTAGTTGTCCTGACGACCACGGAGGACAAGCTGTGCGTGTTTCTTACCCGGAGAGTCGTGAAGTTGTGTAGTCACGGGTCGTGTCTATAGACGGGTCGCAGCAGCCGTGAGGGTTGAGACGCTGTGCTATACCTACCTGTGCGGGAAGCAAACTGGTGAGCTGACAAGTTAGGGTCAGGCTCCGACGACTGGGGGTGAAGAAGACGACGGGCTGCCACATCCGTGGAGAGGCTCCAACGACTGGGGGTATATATTGAGAGAGCGTTACAGCCGTAACGTTCCGACGACTTGGGGTGAAGAAGACGATGGGCTGCCACATCCGTGGAGAGGCTCCAACAACTGGGTGTCGTGTATTGAGAGAGCGTTACAGCCGTAACCTTCCAACGACTGAAGAAGACGACTTGCAACCTGTAATCGCGTATACTATTTGTGCAGAATATACCATAATAGATCTTTACATCAGCGTCAGTCATCCTTGTAGGGTTGTGATCATCTCTTCGATCCCCGGATCTCTACTAGTGAAGGGGTTAACTACGGTGACGGCCAGAATGCCAGTGGGCAATCCCGGGTATTGATTCGTTTTCATATAAACACCACGACTGGTCCTGCTCATACACGTTACAGTTTTTATACATTGAGGGAAAACAATGTGTCGTGTACCAAAATTTAGGTCAAGGTCACTGTGACCCCAAAATCAAGAAATCATTAAAAATAACTTATTTTTGTGCTAGTAGATACATTGGAGGGACACAATGTGTTACATACCAAAATGTGGGTCAAAGGTCAAGGTGACCCCAAAATCAAGAAATCATTAAAAGTCACATTTTCATATGCCTTTCGACGACGAGATTGTATAATGCGATGTTGCGTTCTGTCCATTCATCCATTAACATTTGTTGTCCATGCCATCTCTAGTTTCAAGGTATGGATTTGTACCAAACTTTGGGTATACGTTACTCGCATGGTAAAGAGGAGCCATATTCATTTCGAGATCAATTTGTCAATTGTCAAGTTCAGTCCCCCAAAACTGAATCAAGTTTAACTGACTATATATGTTAGGTTGGAATATTCAGAGTTGTCTCCCCTACATGTATATGGCAATTGTCCTGTGGAGTTGTCTCCCATGTTTGATACATGTAAGAAACAGCTACATTTAGTTAAACTGTTGTGAAATAAAAACCATAGATTTACTAATTCGACAGGGAGAAGAGTCCTTTATGTTTATTAACTCGAGAACAAAGGTTTCTCGACTTCACATTTTTATCCCTCGGGCAAATTTGGTATTGTCGTCAGCGTCGTCGGTCTGTCCATCTTTTTTGGAACACAATATCTCAAGAAGACTTATAGCCAGGCATTCTGAATTCATACCACATATGTATCGGGTGAAGGGTCCGAAGCCTTTGACTTTGACTTGGTCAAATTCTAGTATTTGCTATATCTTTTTAAGGATTAAAGCTGGAGTCTCCAAATTCATATTATATATGCAA
Organism: Hanleya hanleyi; assembly: GCA_036873755.1. NCBI lineage: Eukaryota > Metazoa > Mollusca > Polyplacophora > Lepidopleurida > Hanleyidae > Hanleya > Hanleya hanleyi. The sequence goes on along the minus strand of JAVTVY010008915.1, from coordinate 17,909 downwards.
CTCGTAATTGACTAGAAGCCTATCACAGTTGACTGACCATGACCTATTTTTTATAGGTCATATACTGTTTATTATGTCTTATGATATAACCTGAAGAAATAAAGCTAGGCTTTCCAAATTAATAGTATGTATACATCTGGCGAAGGTCCAGAGGTGTACTGAAGATGACTGACCTTGACCTATTTTATCAAGGTCAAATTTTATAGTATTTGCTATATTTTTTAAAGGATTAAAGCTAGGGTCTCCAAATTCATATTATATGTGCAACTCTTGATTGACTAGAAGCCTATTCCAGGTGACTGACCTTGACCTATTGTTAAAGGTCATATACTGTTTATTATGATAAAACATGAAGAAAGCTAGGCTTTCCAAATTAATACTATGTATACATCTGGCGAAGGTCCAGCCGTTTACTGAAGATGACTGACCTTGAGTTATTTTATCAAGGTCAAATTATAGTATTTGCTGTATTTTTTGAAGGACTGAAGCTAGGGTCTCCACATGTATACTATAATGCTGGGACATGTACTCACATATGTTGATGGTGTTAGAAAGAGGTTATCTGTAAAATATAATGGTACATGTATTGTTATCTTGGGTGAATCATTTGTTATACCCGTACCAGTGGTGTGATTAAGTTATCACGAGACACACACAAGGTACCGTTATCAGAAGAATTTGACCTCCACATGGAAGTGATTTACAACACCACTCCAGAACAATACAAATCACCACAGCTAACCTTACACAACTAAACAGACAGTGCAAGAGGACTTCATTGACCAGTTTTGAACAGCTCTGCAATTAAGGTACCATATTAACATGCCAAAAATGAAGTTTTTTTTGGCTATGTATCTAGACCAAAATTCACAGATTTGTGCCATCTCATCTTATGCCATCTACACTGGTTTACAACCTCAATATTAGATTGATGTACATCAATCATTTACTTCCTGCCTACCCTTTTTATTGCCATCTACAGTATATATAAAAAAAAAAATACCACTGAAACCCCTACTTATGTAGTACTTTTTTTGCAACTCGTAGTAAAATCATTGTACCTTTCAAATGTTAGTATAAACTGGATACCTGAAAATATATATTTCATTAAGTTTAATTGGCAAAAGCACCACCAGTGGGAAAGTGAAATTATTAAAAAAAAAAAAGATAATGATAATCTGCCTGCACCAACAAAACATATTACGGAATAAAAAATAATATATTTGCCACTCGCCCACTCCATTTTTCCAGAAAAATTACTTGATAAACATTTGATTAGTTTTTCTTATGGATGGAATATGATTTAATTATGCGTCTGGTGTTTTCAGGTAGAGGGAAGCCAATTCAAGTGTGAAGATGGCTGGTATATTGATTATTACTGCCTTGGTCTCTCTCGGCTTGTACTCGCAGTTCCGGACTGTATCTGGGAGACTGGCAGATGGTGATGTCGTGGGAGATGCTCGAGAGCACTGGAATATTCATCCACTGAGAGGGGAGATAACCCTTCGCTCCAACCCTGTTCAGGGCCTGCACATTGCCCTCTACGGTGAAGGGATGCTTCGCATGACCTGGCTCAATCCAGTACAGTTTATGGCGGGAAACTTCACCTTCAGGCCGATGTGTAGATACGGCATTACTCCAACGCAGGTGGTGAATAGGGTGGAAGGCTCGGCATATAGTTACACTGCAGGAATGTTCCAACTCACTCTAAATACAGCAGTTATCTACCTTAATGTGCTGCCAGATCGCTACGACATGATATTTTATGTATGCGGGGATCCAGGCTTTGGGTGGAGTGATATGTATTCTTTTGAGCCACAAAAACCCACCATTGTCAATTCTCAGATATCTGGAATCGGATTGCGGGATAACTTCAAGCCCCTCAATGAGAATTTCCATCACAGGCATGAAGCGGGTGTGTTTGAAATGAATCAAGGGGAGACCAATTTAGACCCCTCTGGTGGCAAAATGATCGTTCTTATAGCCGACATGGGAGTGACACATGCTACAGATACGATGACCGGCATCCAGGAATATGTCCAAAATGGCTCCGTCAAACTGGTGGTCCATGCTGGTGACATCAGCTACGCGGACAATTTCAGTGAGAAAAAGCACAACAATTCCTATATATGGGTGGAATACATGAATGAAATAGAACGTTTTACACGCTGGGTTCCCTATATGTCTTGTCCCGGAAACCATGAAGCCCAGTTCAACTTCTTGGCCTACCTCAATTGGCTGCCAATGCCACACAGTCAAAGTGGGTCAACGTCGCCATTTTGGTATTCCTTCGACTACATGGGTGTCCACTTCCTGTCCTTCTCAACAGAGCATAATTTTAACCAGTCCACCGAACAGTTTCAGTTTATAAAACAAGATCTTATAAAAGCCAACGAGAACCGTGAAAAGGTTCCATGGATAATAGTGTTCGGTCACAGGCCACTGTACTGTACATCGGTCGTCTCTTCAGAACGGTGTCTGAAGGAGGCTCCAGTCTACAGGTCATATCTGGAGGACTTGTTCCATGAACAAAAGGTGGACATCTATCTTTGTGGTCATGACAACAACTACGAGAGAACCTTCCCCGTATATAAGGAGAAAGCTACCCAGAAAGACTACAACAATCCCCAAGCTCCAGTGTATATTGTTGATGGTGCAGCAGGTTGGTAACAAAGACAGCAACAGCTGCATTTTTGATCTCCTCATAGTGAACATGGCCTCGGGACTATTTGAGGAGTGACGAGCTAATAAATCTTTGAAGATTAGTTTGGTGGTGACAAGCTAGGTAACTTGCATCGGGGTGAGGTCAGTTGTTGGTGGTAGTGAGGTTATTCAGGTTGGCTGTGGTAGTGGTGAGGTCAGTTGTTGGTGGCAGTGAGGTTAGTCAGGTATTGGTGGTATTGGGGAAGTCGGTTGGTGGAAGTGGTGACGTCAACTGTTGGCATAGTGAAGTTAGGCAGGTTGGCTGTGGTATTGGTGGTACTGCTGAGGTCAGTTGTTGGTTGTGGTGAGGTCTATTGTTGGTAGTAGTGAGATTGGTCAGCTTGGCTGTGGTGTTGGTGGCATGGTGTTAGCCAGAAACCCATCACCCTGTCCACTTGACAGTCAATTTCAAATCTGGACAGTTCAAAATTGAAAAATATAAGATGGGAGAGAAAGGAAAACAAGAAAGTAGCCTGTCCAAATATAACAAAATGTGATATTTGGACAGGCAGATTTGATATCCTGGCTTACACTCCGGTCATGCTGGTACTGGTGAGGTCAGTAGGTGGTGGTATTGGTAAGGTCAGTTGGACGTATTGGTGAGGCTGTTTGTTGGAAGTAGTGGCGAGGTTTAAATAGTTGGTTGTGGGTATTGGTGACGTCTGTTGGTGGCCGTGATGAGGTCGGCTGGTGGTGGTATTGATAAGGTCAGTTAAAGGTACTGACGAGGTTAGTTGTTGGTGGTTGTGGTGAGGTCAGTTGTTGGTGGTATTGAGGTTAGTCAGGTTGGCTGTCACTGTGGTACTGGGGAGGTCAGTTGTTGGTGGCCATGGTGAGGTAGGTCATGATCAGTCGGTGGAGGTATTGATAAGGTCAGTTGGAGGTACTGGTGAGGTTGGTTGTGGTATTTTGGGTACTGTTGAGGTCGATTGATGGTCGTGGTGAAGCTGGTTGTTGGTGGTAGTGATAAGGTCAGTTGAAGGTACCAGTGGTTTTGGTGGCAGTGAGGTTGGTTGGCTGTGGTATTGGAGGTACTGGTGGTATTGGTGAGGTTGGTTGGTTGTGGTATTTTGGGTACTGTTGAGGTCATGGTGAGGTCAGTTCTTGGTGGTAGTCATAAGGTTGGTTTTGGTGGTAACTATTGAGGTTGGTTGGCTGTGATACTGGTGAGGTCCGTTGTGGTGGTAGTTGTGAGGTTAGTTAGAGGTACAACTGGTGAGGTTGGTTTTTGGTGGTAGTAGTGAGGTCAGTTGGAGGTACTGGTAGGGTTGGTTGTTGGTGGTAGTCGTGAGGTCAGTTGGTGGTGGTGGTGGTGGCGAGGTTGATACACTGGTGTTTCGATTGACTGGGCTGAGATCATTGAAGTGGAGGTGGCGAGGTTGGTTGGGTAATGGTGAGGTAGGTTGCATGCAGGTTGGTTGGGGTGGACCAGGTGGTGCTGAGGTCAGATGGTGAGATCGTTGAGTCACTGAAAGCGAGGTCTGGTGTTGAGGTCTTTAATGTAAGTGGAATTTGTGTTTGGGTTATCACCATGATGATCCCAGTACTAGTGGGAGTCCCAGCAGTATCCCACTGGAATGTTGCTGGGACACTTGGATCCCAACCAAGAAATGGGTGTGATCCAAAACTACTGAAAAAATAATTTCTAATTGATGGAGATGAAACAGATGGCTGTACGTTTGGTCTTCAATATGATTTGTCGAGCTTGGTAAAATTAAACATCAAACATATTTGTGAATCAACATTTCCGGTTTGCAGAGCATTGTCGTGATTGTAGATATATTTTACAAGTAGGTATTTAGACAATGAACAGGTTTAATAGCTATTTTTGGGGAAATGCTAACATGCAAACAAATGTATCGACTATCAGTTCACTCTTCCATTGCATCCAACTTGGTAATATTTTTACATTTACATGCTCGATTGTTTTTTTTATACCATAGGAGAAAATCTTTTGTAATTGTTAATCAAAACTTGAAATTATTCTTTATTGTTAGGTAATCCAGAGCCGAATGATCCCAGCTTTGAGCCCCATATAGACTGGAGAGCCTTTGTGTATTCCAGCATCGATAACGGATTTCTACTGGCCGAACCCACCCAAAGAGAACTGAAATTTCAGTATGTCAGAAGCAAGGACCGCAAAGTTATTGACACATTTACACTGACAAAGAGCTGAGTTTATGTGTTCCTCACCTAAATAAGGAGACTCCAATGCTGTGATACAATCAGAATTATTCCAGGGTTACGAAAACTAGTTTTCGGTTCTGTGTGTTCTATCCATGTCCATGCAACTACATGTATGTTGGAACCAGTTTGATCAGTTTTGCGAGTATTTCAATCATTTCAGGCGAAAACTGAAATTTGGGTTTCCATGATTTCTCTCATAAAGACATGATGGAACAAATACAGAACCCAGATAGTGGTCATTGAAACTCTCAGGCTTACACTGTAGGTGCAGATGATGAAACAAAATCTGAATTTAAACCGCCAGAACCTTCTTGTACACTACATTCAAGCTGGCAACACCAGATAAATCCTGATCAAAATTATCAAGCAAATAAAATTTGTGATCAAACTGACCAATTATATATTTTTTTTGTCACTTTCAAAGTTGAGAACAGCATCAATCATGCCAATTGAGCATCATCTACTTGATCTCGGGGGAGATTCATCTGTAACTTGAGAACCATTTAACTGATTACCACCAAGCTTGGCACGGTTTACTTCATGTGTCCATGTGAAAGACCTGCATCAGGTATAAGTAATTTGGTGAATCTGGTTGAAATGCTGGTCAGCAGATTAAGATGTAATTTATAGGAGGTAAATAACTTACAATTACATTCGTACAGATATTCAAAAACTGCAGTGAAGTGATACAAAATTCATTGCAGGCTTGATTGGAAAACAGTAAGAGATCAATTCAACCCAACATGTATTTGGCACAGTTCTGACACAAATTACAACAAGCTCATGGATACATGCATGTACACACAACACAATCTTCTCGGTTACATTGGAATTTACTTCTATCCACGATGTTAGATACGTGCACATACATGTGCAGTCCATGTATAATTCCCATCCATCTACAATGTATCATGTAATGGTCACGAGACGAAAGGGAACAATAGTCTGTCCAGGTACAACAGACAGGAGGCTTATCAGATAGATATGTGTATATAATTCTATATTTATCTGTATTCAGCAGAAACATTTTAGAGAGACAGATTTCCTGAACTCTTACCATGGTTACAGGTTCTTGGTAATAAATCAGTCACTCAACCTGAACACGGCGATATTTGTGCGAAGGTCGATGTTTTTACGTTCATATGATAATAGCCACCGCGAAACTATTTCGCAATGGCCATTATCAATATAAACGTTAAACATCGACCTTCGCACAAATATCGCTGTGTTCAGGTTGGTAAGTCACCCACAAAACAGTTAACAAATGTACTCAAATAATAAACCTGAAAGGACATTTAATGAACTCTGTTATCTAGTGGACTGTGTGCAGGTACATGTTACATTTCATTCCATAAGCTTATCACATTAAATCCTCTAATAATTCAATCACAGGAAGGAGGAGGGGGGAGAGGGGGGGGGGGTCAATTTATTAGTTCAGCAAGTGATAGATCAGTACCACGCAGACAATCCTGAGAGGATGATCAAATTTATTAAAAGGATGGCTTCAATTTTGCCCACAAAATTGGGAAGAATTTTTGAAGTCCTGCAAGCATCAATATATGGTTTGTTTAATGACCCCCTCCCCCTGACACTCCCTATGTCTTGCCATGCCCATCACATTCATGAAAGTCACCAAAAAAATAATATCAACTAACACAGCTTCAGTATTTCATAGAAATAAACCCATGCTTAGAGCTTTCAGAGACATTGTCATGTGCACGCAGGAAAGAATAAGAATATCTACACATTGACTATTTACTCTGTAAGATGGTAAGCCGAAATCTCTAGATCATACTTTGTAAATTTAATTTTATTTTGCATGCAATACGGCAAGGTGACGAGTTAAACAGCAGACATATTCCATATATGGATGAATAACATTCACATGGGAGCGACACAATTTTCCTATTATCAGAGTTTTACCAATGCATATCTACAATTGTCAGAAAATATGTTAGTTAATTTATGGACGGTCCCCAACTGAATACATTAGATTTATAAGTGTTTATCAAGTGATTCAGTTCTGATACAGAACAAATGTCTGAACAATATTATATATATATATATCTCTTATATCATAAAATATCTTGAGACCAATGATGGGCAGTTTGGTGTTGAAGTATGAGAGTAAAAAAATAACAAGTCGCCTTCTTAGTTGACTACGTCATTATATTCCTACTGCTGCAGTTTCGAACATGAGTTCTTGTCAAGGAATGATATTACAATGGCACACATTCAATATGTAAGCATTCTTATGTTTGGCGTTGCTCGACAACGGTTACAGTATATAACAAGTTATAACAAATCATTGCTAGTGTCGAGTATTTAACAATGCGGTATTAAAACACAATGTAAATGTGATAGATCCTTATATGTATATGTTATGGCCAGACATTTGATACATGTAGTTGACCACGGTAACAATACATATATCAACATGTAATACAAAAGGACTTAATTACAGGTAGTTAAGTACTCAATCAATGATGGTTTATATACGGTAGTTTTATCAATAGATAACAAAGATAGACAGTTATTCTTAAATATACATGTAACAATGTTAACAAGTAAACATAAAATGAAGCATACACTATGGTTATGGAGCTAATATATTAGCTCCATGCTTAGGGTCTATGATTTCCGTTTAACGATGGACAGAGGGAATCTATGAATGAAATTTCCTTAACATCCATTAGCGCTTTATTGCCTTCTGCTACTTGATAAAACGGGAAAACTTTGAAGGGCGGTTTAAGGTGTAACGAACATTCTCTAATGTGTTTGCTAACAGGCAAGACACAGTACCTTTCATTGTTAATATGTTGTCTGTGAAGAGTCAATCTGTTTCGGAGGTCTGTAGTCTGCCCGATGTATTGTTTACCACAATTTTGGCAGACCAGGGCATAAATAACAAATTTTGATTCACATGACATGTTGAATTTAACCTGGAAGTTGGTTCGCCGATTTTCAAATTTAAAACTCGGCCCTTCGATTATATGGATACAAGCTCCACATCGTGAGTTTCTACATTTTGATACAGTAGCATCACAACTCGAATCTGAAAACCGAGCCCTGGTTAAAATTTTCTTCAAGTTGGGCGCCTGCCTTTTACTATTAATGATCCGTGAGTTGGATATGATAGCCTTCATTCGGGGGCTTTGATCTAATATACTCAAAGTGTTCATTATAACGGGGAAAATATTTGTGTTGTTTGGATTGTGGGTTGTAACAAACGGAATTACATTTGGGGTGAGCTGTTTAGGCATCGGATTACGGAGCTCCTCTCTAGTGTGATTTAATGCCTTGCGGATGCCTTTGTCAATAAGGCCCGGCGGATACCCCCTATGAATCAATGCTGACTTTAATTCATTTATTCTCTGATCCCGGATTAAGTCATTCGATACTATGGTGCAGATCCGTCTTGCTAGAGAATATGGAATGTTTTCTCTAGTGTGCCGTGGGTGGTTAGAACTAAAATGAAGATATAGTTGTGTGTCAGTTGGTTTACGAAAATTTCTGTACCGACTAAATTACCAGATATAGTGACCAAAATATCCAAAAAGGGGATTTCCGTATCGTTGGTCTCCATGGTAAAGGAAATATTTGAATGGAGAGCATTTAGTATATCGAACAAAGATTCAATTGGGCCATTTTGCTGAGGCCAAAATACAAAACAGTCATCGAGGTATCGCTTCCATTTTCTTACAAATTCGCCGCTAAATTGAGTTCCATATTTAAGAGATATAACCTCGTATAGGAGTTCTTCAAGGTAGCCCATGACCAGGGTGGCATATACTGGTGCCATTTTCGTGCCCATAGCAGTACCTAGGATTTGTAGGTAGAATTTGTCACAGAAAAAGAAAGAATTGTGGTTTAAAATGAATTTAATGCCGTCTAATATAAATAATTCACTGAAGCGAGAATTTAGTGATTCTGGATGTTTTTGGAGCCAGAATTTTATGGCTTCCATACCTAGCTCGTGAGGAATAGTACTGTACAAACTGTTTACATCGAAGGTTGACATGTGAGTGCCATTTGGAATTTCATCGGGCAAATGATTTAAAAATTCTAAATCATCCCGTATAACTTCGAATATGTGTTAGAAAAGGTCTCAGCAGAATGTCTGTCAGATGACTAAGACGTTTATATATATATATTAAATGTCCAAACAGATCTACGGTAATTCCCCTAATAATTCAATCACAGGAAGTCCACTTTTCAACTCTGTTATTGAAACACAGAAAAAAAGTAACATTCCCATCCTTCATTCAATTGAAGAAAAGTCATACAATAACAAAATGTGACACTTTGTAGCTGGTAGCATAAAGAATATTGCCAGATATAAGCCATTTTTGCTGCACTTCCGGTGATCGAATTATTAGGGGAATTACCGTACTTCCAATTTTACAGAGGTGCAGTCAGTTTGTACACCACATTGAGACTGTAAAACAATATAAGTCAGATTTGAAAACCCTGCAAAAGTCTTTAACAAGTACATTCTGCTTTTCCATAGACACAAGTTGATCGCCGGAAGAAGCACAGTGAAGCATGGAAACTACATTTACAGGCAGTGCCTGTTCACTTCCCTAATCTGATTGGTACTGAGTAAATATCATTTGATACTCGATTTGAGATAAATTATGACGATATGGTGAATTGCTGTATACCAAAGCTTGAAATGGGTCTGTGCATGTAAAATTCATAGAATAGTAATGTATTTCATATAAAAGGGTGCACAATTACATGTACAACGGCCTGGAGCATTATCCACTGACAATACAGATATAATGTAACACATATCCATGGCCAGTTGAGATGGCTCCCAGTGCAAACATTTTGCTCAGTGACTTTGGCCTACCCTTATCTTTTTTACTGTGTGAGTACTCGTGTTTATTCAGGCAAACGTGATAAAAATTAGGTACATGTAGTTTTCATCTTAGATATTTCTCTTCATGCTCACTAATCTCAATAGGGGTCACAATTTGACGATAAAATTAAAAAAATACCTTTTCTTCATCATGCTGGTAGTAAGCATTGGGAACAAATTGATTTCTTGATTTACAGAATTGCCATGAGAACAGAAAAATTGTGCTTTCACAAGTAAAAATGCAGAGTATGTGTAAAAATGTATCCAATAATCTAGCAATCGAGCACAATAAATTGCAGTATGACGAGCTTACAAAGCGGACTACAGATAAAATTTTGTTCGACGACATGTTGAAAATTTGAACAAAAAATATCCATCATAGTATCTTTTGATGAATCACATGTTTTCATACAGCGTGCTTTGAAAAACCCCACCCCCATTAGCGGCAGCTGTCAGTACGTTATTGCTAGGAAATCGATGACAAAGGGGAGACAACTCTTCCAAAATTATGTCCTCACACATTCGCCAGGCAAGCCACCTTAAAAATTAAACATTTATAAACAATGTTTCTATTTGTTACTAAATCAAACCTGCTTTAATTTCAATGCCTTAATCTCCATTAAGCTGCACAATCAAACGTAGAAAACGGAAGTTAAAACTAAAAGTTAACTCCCCTAGGAGAGAGTTGTCCGCCCCTAGGAGAGCTCTCCCACTCATCCCAGTGTGGTTACTATAAAAGGCACTGCAAGACTCATTCCAATCCTCTTTCTCATTGTAACAAACCGAGACCAGTAGTGAACAAGGCCGCGGTACGAGGGGACGGAAGGGAGGGACAATTAAATTAAAGCAGGTTTGATTTAGTAACAAATAGAAACATTGTTTATAAATGTTTAATATTTGATTCCTAAATCTTAAACCTGCTTTAATTTCAATGCCTCAGTACCAACATACGGAGGTGGGAAACCTCGGTCTTGTAGTAGTTCCAAAAGCAGGCTAAGTAACCGCTGGGATGACACAGACATGGGCATAAGCATGAGACATCAACAATCAACAAGTGAAACCCTGGTCAAAGACGTAAAAGGTTAAAATGTGGATATGATACAGATGTACTTATCTCGAGTGTCTACATCCATGTAGCTGTGCTCGTGGTGTGGTATGCTAACTCTACCAAGATGTCAGAATCCTCTACCACTAGGGCCGCTAGGTCTTCTTGGTAGGCAATTGTATGTCACGTGGGGCTACAGCCTCGTTTGGATCATACATGCAGGTACTTGGCTGTACCTATAAGTTCGGGTGAAGCATAAACTGTCCGGGCTTAGAGGGCGCCAAGCCACACCTTTCTCAATCCACAAGCCGTCTTACGTCCAACTTCTCAACTTGGTTCTTGAAGCTGAGTAGGTCTTGTAGGATGCCTAGGAGTTGACTGCGTTTGCTCCCTGAGTCAACGCTACGCAATCGTCCACTCTGTACTTTATTCGACTGTGGAGACACTGCCAAGTGTCAATACTTCGTCTTGTGAGTTGAGCGTAGGAGACCCAGCTGAGATCATCTGGGAGGAAGTCAGTTTAAACTGAAATGACAAGCAAAACTGCAGTAAAGTCAAAGATTAAAAGTCAGAATTGTGTCAGGTCTAAAATGATGACTTGAGAGATAGCGGCTGCCAAACTGACCTATTACTACTGAGTAGATAACAATTATATCCAATAATTTTTAAGACAACATTTATATCCAATTATTTTTAAGATAACAGTCTCTCAGTAAGGTACAATTACTAGTGCTGGAAAAAGGTCAGACTGTGCGAGACACGAATCCACGTCCTCAGAGTTCGATACCAAATCGCCAGCAGAAACAGCAAACGGACCAGACCACACGGCCGTCTCAGCCTCTATCTAAAATGATCACAGCCATGACAAAAGATCTCAACAAAAGAACCCTGGTCGGTAATGCAGAGGATAATTATGGAGTAGTAATAGAAGATACTTATCTAACTTATCTTTTGAGTGTCTTCCTCCATGTAGCTGGGATGACCCAGACATCGGCATAAACATGAGACATCAACAATCAACAAGTAAAACCCTGGTCAGAGACGTAAAAGGGTAAAACATGGATTTGATACAGTTGTACTTATCTTGAGTGTCTCCATCCATGTAGCTGTGCTCGTGGCGTGGTATGCAAACTCTACCAAGATGTCAGAATCCTCTGCCTCTAGGGCTGCTAGGTCTTCTTGGTAGGCATTGTATGTCACGTGGGGCTAAAGCCTGTCGGTCGGAGCATACATGCAGATACTTGGCAGTACCTTTAAGGTCGGGAGAAGCGTAAACTGTCCGGGCTTAGAGGGCGCCACGCCACACCATTCTCCGTCCACAAGCCGTCTTACGTCCAACTTCTCAACTTGGTTCTTGAAGCTGAGTAGGTCTTGTAGGATGCCTAGGAGTTTATCTACGCCAGTTCTTTATCTTGTGAGTTAAGCGTAGGTGACGCAGCTGAGATCATGCAGAAGGAAGTCAGTTACAACCTGAAAGACAAGCAAAACCGCCGTTAAGGTAAAGATTAAATTGATTAGAGAGTCCATGGTCGTCTATCTGACTTATTTCTTCCTTCATAGATGATTATATTGAATGTGGACAAATGATATAAATGAGAGATGAGATGAGATGATACAGCAAGATGGCTGCCTTGCTGCAATGGTGACAATTTTGCACCCCCCCCCCTTCCTTTTTCTGAAATTACTTACCACGTGCTGGGTAGCCACCAGTGGCCCGAGCGAGGTCACACTATCTGATTGCACTGACATATCTCACAGATAGAATATGTGAACGTGGAGTTTGCTGTCCAGGCACAAGACTGGACAATGTCATGGAGGGACAAGTTCTTCCATCAAGGCCATGTGTAGCGATGGCACGAATCTCATGGGAAGAAGCAGTATACAGTAGTGGGGAGGCGTCAATGGCCAATTGATAAGACCATTTTATGGTCTTCTTCAACCACGTGTCAATGGTATTTTTCGTAATGTCATGCATTGCAGACGGGCGAAACGACAGAAATAACAGGCGCCGAGAGCCGCGAACGGAATCGGTACGAGTAAGATAGTGGCGAATGGCTCGAACAGGGCATAACAAAAAGTCGTCTTCGAGCCCATGTACGAAGTTTGAAAACGCAGGGATAGAGTACGACCGTTGAGCGCACGGACCTAAGCGAACAGACTCATTTTGGCGACAAACTCCGGAACGGGACGAAAGGAAAATGCGAGACCAATCTGCCGTCCCAGTCATGGAAGATCTCACAAAAGCATGAAGTTTAGACACTCTAGACGCCAAAGCAAAAGCCGCCAGAAAAGCCGCCTTGTAGGACACAGCTTTAGAGAAGCGGATAGAAAGGGTTCAAAGGGCGGACGAATCAAAGCACACAGAACCACACCGATATCCCATTTCGGTAACAGTAGGCGAGTACGACGCGACTGTAAGGCGAAGGCGCGAATAAGCGCAGAGATATAATCGTTAAGGCTAATGTCGGTACCAGAGGTAAGACGTAAGACCCTAGCCAGAGCAGATCCATACCCTTCAATGGTGCTAATATGAAACTTCCTATCCCGGTGAAGATGAAGGAGGAAGTTAGCAACGAGGGAAATAGAGACAGAGTCGGGATCGGCATAACGTCCTCGGCACCAGGACAAATAAATCCGCTGCAGAGACCGAACCCGTAAAAAAACGAACGTAGTGAGTAAGGTCCTGCATAGAAATGAAAAGCCCTAAGACGATGACAGAACCATAATGTCAAAGTCTAACAACTGGTGCAACCGTCTCTACGGGAATAAAGTACTTGATGGAGAAAGTCGAAAAACTGTCCCCCAAGTACACCACGAACAAACAATGTGTCGTTTAAGCACAATCCTAAGGTAAACGGATCTCAACACAAAATATTGTGTGTTAAAGTCAACATGGTTCTGAGTTAAACAAAAATCAACACAAACTGTGCTGAATTCAATTACAAACGTCTAGACCGTCATTCACAATCCAGGCAACGTCCATCACTATCCACGTCCATAATCCAAAGACCTATTCCATCTTCCATATAACAGTATTAGACCAAATACTGTTGATTCCAACACAATTTTGTTATCTCAACACAGAACCGGAATCAAAAATGCTTGAACAAAACTCTCTTCGTAGTGTAACGACGCACCTAAGTAAATCACCATGTGAAAAACCCGAGAGGAACTGATACAAATGGAAGGATGACGCTAAACGGACGGACTTCCACTCCCGCCGACGACCGACGATGGAGCATCGAAGGAAGAGCCGAAAAACGAAGATGAATGGATATAAAATATACATCTCGCAAATGAAGCAATGACGTGAAACACGGCGTTATGGCGTACCGGAACGTGGAAAAATGAGAGAAACGTTGTGTGTGATAAACAACGTAGTGATTTCCGCATTCGCAACATAATGTACATACATGCTCATAATAGAGCAGGATACAAACCTATAAAAGTACACGACGTAACGGCGAGAAACGACGTACAGGTGTACGAGGACAACGAGACGACGTAATGTAACGTCGTAAAGGTGCGAAGCGAGAAAAGAGTTGCAACACAGAAACCCCGAATTCGATTGTAATTATTTTCCTTCTTTTAGAAAATAGAAACGCAGTAGAGAAGAACACATTAAATGTTCCTAGCGCTAATCACACGTAAGCTGAATGGGCTAACTGGTATTATGGATCTTTTGTGTCAGTGAACATGAATACTGTGATAGTGAACATGATTACATTATGACCTCTCCCGATGTAATTGGTCTCCTGTACATGAAAAGCAGTACTGGGGTTTTATATGGAGAGAATATTCACATTTACAAACAATGTTACTATTTATATCCAAAAATAGTCACACCACCGACATCCAGAACAAAGAGATTTCAACGTAACCGAGAAAGATCCTCAAAGGATTTAAAATTCCCGAAGAGAGGAAATACATTTAAAGTCTCTCGCCGGCAGGAAGGTAAGGTTATTAAAACTTTAGAATTTGAAATGACCTAGCACGAACAAGTTGTCGAGAAGCAGAAACGGTAAGTACATTGCTAAAGAGCAGTGTGATGTTCTTGTAGACTGTACCGGTAATCAAGAAGACTTCACGAATTTGCGTGTCATTCCGTATCGTCGAACGAGAGTATTTCTAAAGATTTCCCGGAGAAATACACTCACCCTCACGCTAACAATTTTAAATTTTCTCAGAGAGAAGAAAAAATAAAAAATAATGCTCAACTCCATCTGAATTATAAGCGTAATACAGTATACAGATGGGACCAACTTGGTGAGAAACAAACAAATCACAATGTAAATAACAGAAATTTGTGTTTCAAAGAATAGCACACTTTCACAATAAACAGTGGGTGAATAGGTTTACTCACTCACGATAAACCAACACGTGATCTCTTTGTTGTTCGACACACCCTTAATTACATAAAGAGATCAGTAAAGAAGCTCATTAAAATGCAACAAATGGTCGTAGTAAATAGGGTTGAGTTGTGGTTACGTACACAAATGCAACAATCACGTAAGCATGAAAGGCAGATAAAACCTCTGTAAGTTCTCTCTTGAACACAGGATATCAAAATCACATAATAATACTTGATATAACAAGAGATTACCTTTTGGTAGGACCAAAGAATTGAATGCATGAAGGTGAAAACTACCAAAAACTGCAAGTCCGAACAAAAGATACAACAACAACATGGAACATTGACGGACTGCTTATAAAGAATCGGATTTCCCCGGCGGGGGAAAAAAACGAACCTCCCGCGTCAGAAGGAGGATAATATTCACAATACTAGTAAAGATTTATACAACAATTCAATGGATAAAATCGTGAATCAACGAAACAAAAACCTGTTCGTTTATAGTACAGATCACAATAGGCTCACATACTGACCGAAAACAAAACGGAATGGTGCGAGCCAATAAAAGCCCACATCAAACACAGCGGGACGAAACTCATTGTTTGTGTGGAGACGCGATATTGAATACACACTGCCCTAATGCAGGACTGTGTTATTAGTTAAGCATGAGATTTCATAAAGACATTTAGAAAACATCGTCAGACGATCATTTCAAGATATAGAAAAATCAAGCCTAGAATTTTCAAATCTCCGACCAGAGCAAAAATATTTTAGCGGCGTACGTCCGAAGACACTAAACACGTGGCTGACTCAAGCGAGTCCAACATTCGCCCCGACAACCTCCATAGATCGAGAAACGGATTTAGATAAACTATGTTAGATTTAACCCGCAACGGAGAAATTGACACCCGACGATGTCTATTTGCTTTCTTCTTTTTAGAAGAAGCATGTGGTAAACCGATAGACAAAGGCGAAATAACATGTGGCAAAGAATTCTTTTGTCTGAACGGAGACAATGGAATGCACCGGCAAGACCGACTTGGTCTTTGTTAAACCGGACAAAAGGTAAGCACGTCGAGCTTGGGCATAATTCCTCCAATTCGACGCGTCCCATAACACACATTCGGCGCACGTGGTCGCCCGATAACACAACTCTTTACACAAGAAACAAGCCGTGTGGGCGTCCAAAGGGAACAAAATCTGCCCACACGTACGACAAGGAATAGAAGTCGGAACCTCAGACATACTAAGGTAAGAAGAAATTCCGAAAATAAACAACACAAGTCACACTTGGTAAAGGATATAACCAGCGAAACAACAACAACAACAGCTGTAATTGAATCAAACACTTCTTCTGCACTGTCGAGAGCAAACAGGAGAAAGAGAATTGGAATGAGTCTTGCATGTGCCTTTTATAGTAACCACACTGGGATGAGTGGGAGAGCTCTCCTAGGGGCGGACAACTCTCTCCTAGGGGAGTTAACTTTTAGTTTTAACTTCCGTTTTCTACGTTTGATTGTGCAGCTTAATGGAGATTAAGGCATTGAAATTAAAGCAGGTTTAAGATTTAGGAATCAAATTAATTCATTAACCAGTAGCACTATCAATTCAATCATACAGATATTATTTCCCAAATTTCTGTAATTTATCAACCTTCATAGAATTTATTTATCACCGAGTTAAATTATGTACAGTTGGTCATATAATATATTTCTTTATTTATGTTCATTGATGGATGCTTCAGTAAAACATAATTACCGGTATTAATTCATTCACAATCAACTTGTATAGATTTTTCAGCTAATTCATTGATTCATCAGCTGGGGCCGATTCCATGAAACCTCACTTGACTGGACTTTTACAAGGGCAATTTTCGCACTTGACCAAGTGGACTTCAACAAATTCTCAAGTGTATGCTCAAAATGTTTGATACGTAGGATCCGATCGGTAGAATTTCAGGTATCAAATAAATACGTCTGCTGTTTTTGGATCTATGAGGTGAAGAACAATGCTCATAGACCCATGCCATGATGCAGAAAAAAATTCCGTCATGTTGGTCATTTCAAGTAGATTTTTATTTGAAGTGCGGTTTTCAAGGGAGATCCGACCACACCACACTTGAACTCAAGTGCGATTTCAGGTTCAAGTGAACTTTCATGAAAAGCAAAACCTCAAGACATGGGAGGTTTTCAAGTGCACTTGAAGTTTCAGGTGCAAAAATTGCCTCAAGTGAGGTTTCATGAAATCAACCCAGACCAACTGGGGAGATCAGGAGCAAACAATTGAGAGGTCTCATTTTTCTACATTTCTCACATCACAGCAGCCAATAGCAAACAAAGTTGTTGGTCCAAAACTGATACAGTCCAATAATGATACACTTCATGATAATCACCACAACACTCTTGAAGTTGCACACG
The DNA here is from genome assembly GCA_036873755.1 of Hanleya hanleyi. Classification (NCBI taxonomy): domain Eukaryota; kingdom Metazoa; phylum Mollusca; class Polyplacophora; order Lepidopleurida; family Hanleyidae; genus Hanleya; species Hanleya hanleyi. Next base: position 342 of record JAVTVY010008915.1, on the reverse strand, counting down.
ATTTTTGAATGTTATCAGATGTAATATATGACAAAGGGTTGAACTTTCAGGGTCTGACTTTCTTTGTGTTTTCATTGGTATGAATGACGAAATAATGCACATAGTTTTCGCATACTTTTCTAGTAAGCCCGTTGAAAAGACATCAGGAACTGGACCAAAAATTGACCTTTCTTCAAACAAGCCTTTCAGCTAAAGTTGTAATAATACCGACTATATTTTCACAAAAAATGTTTCTCTTCGAGAAGTTAAAAGATGGGAAAATAGCACAGTCTTCATGATAAAACTTTGAAAATAGTCACATCTTGCACTGTACATATATTCCTACCGGTAGTCTAAAATCAA
>JAVTVY010008914.1:0-45407 GCA_036873755.1 Hanleya hanleyi | reverse complement strand
AATTTTGCATTATTTGTCCCCTATGTCCGTACTGTTACATAAATCAGGCCCTCTATCATATTTTGCGACATTCAAATATCTCTCTGCTTCAACTGGTAGCCTGTGATCGGAAGTTCTGGGTTTATATATTGGTTTTGCCCATTTCCAATGTAACGCTAATAAGTTCTCTTCCAATCCGAAATTGGGTTTAAAAGCCTTCAACATTCTATCCATTCCCGCATTTCACTCCTCCAATTCTGAATAAATTGATCTCGAAGCTTCAATTTAACCTTTTGCTGACAGAGATATATTCTTGAATTGACGACGTCTGGCGAATAAAGAGCAACCATATGTGTAAGCTTCCCTCGGTGCCTCGCAGAGAGAAAATACCCAGAATTACTTAGATATTGCTCATGATCATTGCCTACATTTTTATTGCAACCACAATAGGTCAAAGTCCGAGCGGTAACCACAATAGGTCAAAGTCCGAGCGGTAACCACAATAGGTCAAAGTCCGAGCGGTAACCACAATAGGTCAAAGTCCGAGCGGTAACCACAATAGGTCAAAGTCCGAGCGGTATATCCTCAAATAATTTCCCGTGTTAAATCTCCTTGTTAAATTACTATAGCGATATTCTATCCGTCTTCGTGTATTTCCATTGTGATCCCTAATCATGGGTGGACTAAACTGGATGGTCTCGTGTTTTCAATCAATCAAATCAATCAATGTTTTTCTGCTCCTGAGATATGGAGTACAATCAATAAAAGCCTTTCTTTAGAGAGATACATGGCTGTTACAATTACTCACATAATTGTCCCCGTTTCTGAAAGAAACATTATAAGTTTGCCTGCAAAATTTTTATTGCTTGACAGTCTTGATAGCATGGTATAACGAATTTTGTAGTATTTGGTCTACGAAACATATTTATCTTGTATATTTATTGGCAGCCTGCATTCGTACATGATGTGAAACTCATCCCTTACTACTACATAAATCAGAGACTTTTGGAACATCATATCTTGGCACATTTATATTTTTCCCTTTTCCAACTGGTAACATGTGAATGGAATTTCTCGACTTATATTTGCTTTTTATATTTGCCAATGTTCAGGGTAACGCTAATAAGTATTCTTCGAAGCCGAAATTGGGTTTCAAAGCCTTGCATAATCGACATTTTATTCCTTCGTGCACGAATTGATCACGAAGGGTTAAATAACCTTTTCGGTTACCCACCGTTTGCTGACAGAGATGTATTCTTGAATATCCAGATGTTGCTCATGACAACTGTCTAAATTTTTATTGCATTCACCTGAGCTACGTTACCGGTTGTTCGATTGAGTTGATGCAATAATACTCAGAGCACTTGTCTCTTTCGGACTCGTGATTTGCTCCCCAATTACACGGCCTTCAAATGGCGGGAAGACCGCGGATATCTCATCGCCAGTGACTGGCTAATTCTGCTTCCTTTTCCGTCAGTTGTCGTTTGTATCCCATCGCGTGTAAGCACTTTTTAGCACACCAATCCATCTGCATGACTTGATGACGGCCGTACCACTTAGGTAACATTTGGTACCCCTACACCTTTATAATAGTGTATGCATCGGTAAGCATAAAACCATTGATCCCGTTACAACTCCATTCAGATCTGGCCTACGTTATATACGAATTTACGGATTACCATGTGGCTTATCGGTGGATTTAACATCTGAGTTTATAAAGATTGCATGAGGGTATCCTTCTGTGTATCACGAACCGCATTTTGCCATTGTCAAGTATGCTACTCTTTCATCGATTATTTGTTGTTTAACTTGAGGAAATGTTAACCATGATTGGTCGAAATATAGACCTTCTTTCTGCTTGGCCAAAACAAAAACATATACGAAACCAGAATAAAACCTGACTCTTGCACACACAACATTTCTACTAGTTACTTAAAACAAGTTGCTGAATTTTTTTGATCGGGATCCCTAAAAGACGATGAGTGAGTGAACCACACATTCCACATTCCCAAACACTATACCATAATTACTCAACCCATGCTGTACACTTAGTAATAGCAAGCGTCAGATCCGACATTTTATAGCCAATATGGCTTATATTTCAATATTATACATGTGAATTTAGTTTCTCTAAACAAGAAATTAACACACGACTTAAAAGAGGAGAGAAAATGAAAGCAAACGTACCCTCGGGATGTGATCATGTGAAACCTCAGCTTCCTGTTGGTCTGTTACTTCTGTTACTATATACGTTAGTCCGGAGGTCTGCAAATTATTTCCGCGTAGATTGACTTGATTCTTGTAATATCATAGCTCTTAAACTGCTGTCATTCAGTCAGTGATGCACTTTGTAATCAAATGACTACATAATATCATATTGCGTCCCCTTTCGAATAGTGAACTGTAACTTCTTCTCACTATACGAAGACATCTCAGACTTGAAGCTATGACATGGACCTGTTCTGACTGACACCATGCAATCGATTACAGCATCGTGTTTCTAAACCATCCTTCAATGCTCTATTAGCACACCCGTACGTCATACATGTTATTTTATTCGTAGGCCTAACATGAACCAATATCCACTTGCTCGATACCAGATTCTGTGATTTTGGATCAGGGGTCAGACGACCAATCAACTGAAAGGTTTAGCAATTTCGATTTATGTTCTGATCCTGTTGAACAAGCCTCCTAAATCTACTCAACACTCCAAGTTAAAAGTACAAGATAGATCATAATGCCATTAACTAAATTAAACAATGATCTTCCTGAAGATCTTTGCTTCGTTATACTTGGAACAAAGTGACACGGGATGTGAATAGTCTCCAATCATCTACTATTATAGTTATTCAGTTTCAACCCGCTGAGATGCAAGGGTTCGGGAGTTGACAATGGAAAATTATAACGGCAGGATACTGGATGCATACTGTAATTTTGTAATTTTAACTATTAATAAAAAGATTGCAGTGATGCTGTATTTCATTAATCTGTTGAAAACTATACCACAAAAACCACACAGAATATTGGCGATACAAGAGCTATGTGTGAGAGCATTGATAGGTTAAACCTCTGAGTTCGATTGATCTAGATAGCCGACACTGGAGAAAAACCATGCAAAGTGTTCACGTTTTAAATCTAATATTTCCGAAGAATTCTATCCCGTTGAAAATATGAAAGAAAGCGAATGAGTCCAAGAAGTATTTAAGATCTGATTCGCGCCGCATCACGCGTCATTCTCTCTTACCGTCAAACACTTTCAACAAACGTCACGCTGTGGCCAATATCGACCTCCTTCAGTTTGTTTAATCTCTTTTCAATTGCCAAATGGTATGGCATAAAATCAATAATTGCCGTTTCCAGTAGCTCCCATCTGGCACAAATTTGACTTTTTCGCAGTTTCAAAAGGGTCTTTCACAAAACTAAAGATTTTGCAGAATTAAGCACTCCGTTTTGACGCAGAGAAAGATTTTTGTATGGAAGTAATAATGTTTCCTGGAAGAGGGAGGTAATCGAATTCTTATGGATTACTGGAGATGTTACTTCGGATGATCGATTAACAATGTAATCATGGGATCCGAAGATTTCTATACATCGCTATCAACTTCCTGTATACATTTATCGTTCTGTGCGCAAAATTTAGGCGGAGCATCATACGAGGGTAAAGTGTAAGATTTATGGCGATACGTTTCGCAAATTGTGTCTACTTCGGCTTAATCCGAGGCTAGGGGCCGCTTGAACCCATGTACTTCAATATTCTCATAGTGTTCTTATGAACCCCCAATCAAAGGGTGACTGAGATACGTCATTCTCTAGATAACGACTTTACAACGACAAGCAGCCAGAGGATGCTAAGTCCCCCGCCGAAATGGCAGCAATATTTTTTAGCATTGTTGGTCTCGGGGGATATACATGAGGGAGGCAACTGCTACTTCATAGGCGTTGGATGCGGAAGGGTCTTTCTGCCTTCCCAAGTTTTAAAATCAACTCAGAACGGTTGACTGAACGTTGATTGCTTCTGTAATATAGTTTCCATGCAGTGAAGCATGGAAATTATGTAACCGAGAAGCAACGCCAAGTGACATCTCAAGGCATATTATCTGCAAACCAAATCTGACAAGAAGCTGAATGCATCCTATTGTCCGGAAACCAAATTTTAAATTTGCCACCAGGTGTCACCACCTGTAGGTGCAAGTGGGCAAAACGCAATCCCAGCATGTATCAGCATACGAACTTTGGGAAGAATCTGAAGAGGGGTCTTAAAGCTATTGCCCGGAAACCAAATTTAGATTTGTAGGCGCAAATGTGCGAAACACAATTCCAGATGACATCTTATGGCATATGAATACCAAAATTGAGAAGAATCTGATGAGCAGTTATCAAATTATTGCCAGAAACAAATTTCAGATTTTTCCACCAGGTGTCGCCACCAGTAGGCAGAAGCAGGCGAAATACAATCCCAAGGGACATATCATGGCATGGTATCTGAATACCAAATTGGAGAAAAATCTGATGAGCGATATCAAATTTAGATTTGACACGAGGTGGTGCTACATAGGCGCAAGTTGGCGAAACGCCAAACTTTCGGAACTCAGTTGTAATAAATATAATAAGTTACACGTGTGGACACAAATGATTCGTGCAGAAGCTTTAGGGTAAATCATATGATGTGGAATACAATTTTTTGATAGCGAAATAGAAGGAAATGTTGTCCTTCATTTAATATGACACGAAATAAAAAAAAAAAAAGGGGTTCGGTATTTCACATTATACATCTGAAATAAAATATGGCTGGTGCAAAAGCTTTAGGGTAAAGCATATGATTTGGAATACAATTATTTGATGGCAAAATTGAAGGAAATGTTGTCCTTCGTTTAAGATGACACGAAATTTAAAAAAAACAGTTATTTCATATTATACTTCTGAAATAAAATATGGTTCATGCAAAAGCTTTAGGGTAAATCATATGATGTGGAATAGAATGATTTGATAGCAAAATTGAAGGAAACGTCTTTCATTCAAGGCGACACGAAATTCAAAACTAGCAGGGATTTGGTACTGCGGGGATTCCCCCGTTATTTCATATTATACTTCAGAAATGAAATATGGTTCCTGTAAAAGCTTTAGTGTAAATCATATGATGTGGGATAGAAGGACTGGACAGCAAAATTTAATAAAAAGCGACATGAAATTCAAAACTAACAGCGAGAAGCGGAAGAAAGAATAAAATGACAAACACATACATGTAAGGCATCCCTAGGGATGCCTAATTAAACAACGTATTTGTAAGTTATCGCTTGTGAAGAATTTGAATGGAAACCACGGACATGCACAGAAGATTGGAACAAGACCCAGTGGCGCCACCTTCAGGTGGATCTTGCTGAAACACAATGCCAACCACGTCTGGTCACAAGGAGTGTATATGCTAAATTTCGAAGGAATCCGACAAAGCTTTTGGAAGTTATCGTCTGTGAAGAATTTGAACAGACAGACACAAAGAGAGCAAGACCCATTTTAACTGGAACGGACACGAAGAAGCGAACTCTCAGGGGCGCCACCTTCAGGCAGATGTTGCTGAAATGCAGTAGCAACCAGTGTCTTGTCGCAAGATATGCGTATGCCGAATTTCGGGAGAATCCGACGAAGCATTTGGACGTTATCACTTGAGAAAAATCTTAACAGGTGTCCACGGACACAAAGAAGCAAGACCCATTTTGACTCAGTGGCGCCACCTTTAGGCAGATGTTGCTGAAATGCAATACCAACTGGCGTCTGTCGCAAGGAATGCGTATGCCGAATTTTGGAACACTCCAACAAAGTGTTAGGAAGTTATCGCTTGCGGAAAATTCAGACAGGCATGCACGGACGTATACACGGACACAAAGAACCAAGAACTATTTTAAAGTCCCCGGCCGCGTTGCGGTTGCGGTGGGGGACAACAACAATTAAAGCATTATTATTATTTGAAAAATTTCACTTTGTGGAACCAAGTCATTCTAATGTAAGTGTCAAAAATTAGTATTATTATTATTTTTTTGGAAATAAACACTGCTATGGCAATATTCTTAATCATTGATGTCATATGTGTCAGGCCTTGTAATTTTATGGGGCTCCTCAGCCCAGGTGCCAAGATTTATTAACCCAGTAAACAACAATCAATCCAAATCAATGTGTAGGTACAGCTTTTAAATTGAGATCAGCTGTTAGGAATAAATCCACCCTGTTGTCCGCCATAAGCAGACCTATCAACCTGGTGAAATTTTTGTCCCCCTGGTCCTGTATCATAGTACATGTACAGTCCTAACGATTTGAAAAATGGTCTCAGCGAAACTCAGTGGCGCCACCTTCAGGCAAATGTTACTGAAATGCAGTACACAACCGCGTCTTCTCACAAGGAAGGCGTATGCCGAATTTCAGGAGAATCCAAAAAAGCATTTGGAAGTTATCGCTTGTAAAGAATTCAAACTGACATCCCTGGACACAAACAACCAAGATCCATTTTGACCCAGCGGCGCCACCTTAAGGCAGATGTTGCTGAAATGCAATACCGACTGGCGTCTTGTCACAAGGAATGCGTATGCCGAATTTCGGAACAATCCAACACAGCGTTAGGAAGTTATCGCTTGCGGAAAATTCGAGCAGACATGCACGGACGTACACGGACACAAAGAAGCAACCCAGTGGCGCCACCTTCAGGCAGATGTTGCTGAAATGCAACACCGAATGGCGTCTTGTCGCAAGGAATGCATATGCCGAATTTCGGAATAATCCAACGAAGCATTAGGAAGTTATCGCTTCGAACACACATGCACGGACGTACACGGACATCCACGGACACAAAGAAGCAAAAACCATTTTAAAGTCCGCGGCCGCGTTGCGGCGGGGGACAAAAATCAAATGGATTAACAATACAGAGCGATACGGATTTAATATTTTTGGAACACCACGCTGACTTGCCGGCATAATTGAAAACTGTAGACCGTTTCCGTCTGGCAGGACACTAGCCATTGTTTATGTGTACTATGATTGGGGTTTTTTCAGTGATAATGCCGTTATATGGAATGCGTCTTTGGATTAGGGATGCGGAAACTCGTCGATGGACGACGGCTGGATATATGACGAACTAGACTCTTGTATTTTAAATCGTTACATTTTTCCAATTACAACGCATATAAGGGAAGTGGGAAGAGGTGTCGACATACTGACAGATTACAAGCGTCTAGTCCGTCATTCATAATCCAGCCGTCGTCCATTAGAGAATATCCGCGTCCATAATCCAAAGACCTATTCCATTTCCATATAACAGCATTAGCACCAAATTCAAAAAGACAAAAGTATACATAAACATAGGCTTGTTTCCTACAAGAGAGAAGCGGTCAACAATTTTCAATGATGCCGGCAAGACATCATGATGTTCCAAAATATCAAATCCGTATCGCTGATCAGTATTCTCAATCCATAATATTCGTTATAGAGTCGTCATCTAAAAATGATGTACCTCAGTCACGCTTTGATTGTGACTGTTCATATGAGTACCATGAGGATCTTGAAGTACATGGCTCATACGGCCCCTAGCCCCGGGTTAAGCGGAATTAGACACATGTTACGAAACGTAGCCCCATAGATCTTGCACGCTACGTTCGTATTTTGCTATCAGCATGCGATATGTATCGCCAAATTTGAGAAACTTTGAGCGGAGGCGCTTGGTGGAATAGCCCTGTTTTATAAGTTTCTGCAACAATGTTTGTGACGTTGATTAAAATCATCACATTTAACACAGGATCTAGCAAATGCTACTAAGCGAGATATGTATACGCCATATGCAGGTCCCACTGGAATATTACTATCCACAAAGGGATAGTTTACGATGTCGAAATTGTAGTCATCTCTTTTGTCATAAAATCGACGAGAGAGAATGCCCGCTTCATTTTTATAGAGATAGAGATCTAAATAAGTTGTGCCTGTAGGGCTATCTGTAGTTTCCTTCAAATCCAGTGAAGGTGGATATATATCCTTCACTGCGTCATTTATATAGCGATTATCCACAGCGAGAAGATCGTCTATATAGCGTTTGGTGAATGAGAAGGAACGGGCTTGAATGGATCGGTTTTTGAAAGCGCCTGCATATAGTCATATTCATAAGAGAACAGATACAGGTCAGCCAACAGGGGTGCACAATTAGTACCCATTGGAATACCTATATGCTGCTGATATATTATGTTGCCAAATATGAAGTGACTTATATGAAGTGACATGTTTTTCATGACTTCACAGTATAGTCTTCCGGTTAACCTATTCTAAAGCACATACCAAGAATTTAACGATTCGTGGTATGTGTTGTATCTCAGGTACGCTTTTATTGTACCTGTTCGTGTGGCAACTTGGATGACATGACCACACGGCCTCTAGCACCGGCATAAGCGGTATTAGATACAAATCTAGAGAGCTATGATGGAAATGCTCTGACAACTCGTATATCGGTAATTGGTGAGCTGTGTCGCTGTGACAACTCGTACACTTGGGTTTCTGAGTTGTATCTTCGTCAGGTGAAAATGACGACATTTAACACAAAAGACTTATCTGTGAGGCCCGATGTCGACCCAGCCTCAACTTTCCACAATGCCAAAATATATCAGACCAAAAGGTCTGTACAGGGGGCGGAACTGGTCAATTCTACCAAAAAGCTGGATATGTATACATCCAAGCTAATTCATGGAGAAATATTGCCAGTATAGATATTTTAACATTTGCGGGAATTATCTGCCTCGGTTCTACTTCTCAATTATCTGTTGCGGATAGGCTACAGTCCAGTAAACCAAACGCAAAGTATTGTTAATATCGCCTTCCACTGGGAATTTCATTTTGCTGGATAACATCGTAACTCTGCTGAAATGACTCTGACACTGGGATCTTGGTTTGAATGTTATAATCACTTGAGCCCTCTCTGAGTTTAAATCAGATGACCAAACGAACTGGCAACTTGTACGATTTACGAACAAGACGCAAAAAATTATCAAACTATTGTTTGTAAACTATTGTTTATAATAGCGAAACAGTTGAGGTGATTTAGCTTGAATCATCAGCTTGGAATAATCAATCTACTGAGTGTATGTCTTCTTATCTCATGCTCTGTGGACAAAATAATGAATTGTATGTTTTCACTGTTTTAGACTGTTCCTCAAACGTCTGAGAGTGATATCACTTGACTTGAAAGTATTTTGAACAATTTGAACATATTGAAATATCTATATTATGTTTGAATATAATATTACCCCACTTCACATGAATATTGTTTCTGCGAAATTCGAGCAGCTTTATCACACAAGAACTATCTTATTAATGACAATGATATCCTTCACGTACAGAAGAGAGGAATGGCGCCTCCCATGACAGTAATACATTGGTGATAAGTTATTTTAACCCCAATGTCATTAATATTGCAGATATGGTGATATTTGAAACATGCAGTAGTTCGGATAGGAAGTTTCCTGCTGGACATCTATTGGAAGAGTCGTTAAATCTCTATTTGAGATATATTCCAAATTCCCCGAGAAAGTCATTTCAAAATGTCGGTCAGCGTGATTAAATTTCCAATATAGCACACGGTTAACCGACACAAATAAACACACGCATGGCTTCACAAGCGCGGCAGGATTGTATCTCTCACTTAAATGCTGAGCAACACGCAGAAAATGAAATATCTTTGCAACTGGTAGGAATATTTGGTTAGCATTCATAGAAACCCCTCCGGATAGGAAAAGCAATATCATCTCTTAAAGAAAATTGATTTTTCATTTGGTTTACATGTTGTCCGATCACATCCTGGCAGAAAACATATATTGCTACATGTCTGATATGTTCGCTAGCTTCTAGCGAATACAGAATCAATCCGATCTGTATGTTATTCGATCTAAATCTAAAAGAGTCCAGGAGGAAAGTGTACAAGACTAATATATTTCTTTCCCTCTTCATTTATTCGTGTGCTTCCATGCGAGATGAGTATTCTTAAGTGTTAGCTTCAATTATCGGAGGTATTATCCACAGGTACTTCTATCTACCGTTCTGTAGTTCCACCCCCAACCCTAGTCTCTATCAAGGTCTAGCAAGTTTTTTCGAGAAAATGGCGCCAAGTTCAACCGAAGGAAAAGAAGTCTTCGTCCAGTCCAAATAAACACGTATCTGTCTTACCTCGCTGTCGGCAGCGCTCTGGTATAATCCAAAATGCTTATCTACGGCGATAAAATTACATTCGCTTCACTTTTCAAGGTAAAAACATTACTTTATCGACGACCGCACAAACCAATACAACCCGTATAGGCGGAAGTGCTATTCTGTTCAAGCGCAAACTCCGAACAGCGCATGTCAGCTGAATGACAGTCGTCTGGCGACATGCGCTGTTCGATGTTTTCGATTAAACAAATAGACTTCCGGAGGAAAGTGTACAAGACTAATATATTTCTTTCCCTCTTCATTTATTCGTGTGCTTCCATGCGAGATGAGTATTCTTAAGTGTTAGCTTCAATTATCGGAGGTATTATCATTCAAATTGTCATATTGCTTCAGGCATCTTGAAAACTAATTACATATTGTAAACATTTTATGGGTTTACCAGTTGATGCTAGGGCTTGTGCGTTGGGTATAACTCAACTGGTTGTTCTCTACATAACATCAAACGACTTCAGATTTCGATCTACGCCGCCGGATATCTGAATTCGGTAAACATGGGAGCGGCCATCTTGATATTGGACGAGTAACAGGTGTTTTCTTGAGCCATACTTCACAGACGTGCCGTGGAGTGATCCAACTAGTTTCATATCGTAAAACGACAGGACTGTATCACCCGTTCGTAGTTAACACATTAATATTAATTCTGTTATAATGAATTCATCGAATAAATGTCCTTTAGTACTATTTTATTACGGCTGAGAGACCAAATCGATGACCATACATGATCAAGTTATTCACCTGTACCATGTGTACGTCTGCAGCAAAATGTTTGAGATTGAACTGCGAGTTACTAAAAACTTGAAACAGTAAAACACGCGGATCGGATTGATGTGTAGAGATAGTCGATCTAGGCTTAATTCACAATGACACACATCAATAAAGAAATAGTGGCTTGATGATGGGTCCCGTATAATGCCACAGCGCGATCTCTTACATCAGGCTATATGAAGTGACTTAATACGTCAACCGGAGAACATTACTTTCAAAGTCCTAGTTTGACATGCGGTTCATGAGCACATTTTGCCAGCAAGCACTTAACTTCCGGCTAACCCCACACTTTCCAGATGGGTTCTTGCGCGAACTACATTAGTCAAACCTCTAAGGAAAACAAACAAATCGACGTTTTTTTTTACCATAATGTGCATCGTGACCTGTATTCACCAGTTGCACACGTAATCGGCTTGTAATACGCAGATTATAAGCTACAAACGTTTCCGCCGGCATTGATGCATCTGCATCAATAAGTTTTCTTGTATTGCTATAGGATTCTAAGACTAGGAGACAATTTAAAAGTTGTGGAATACGACGTGGAATTTTTTTATCTTCAAAGCTGGTCAATATCGAACAAACAAGCTGCTGACAAAACCTCTGTAATATCGTACAATGTATGTATCGATGGTGAAATAGATACACGGTTCGGAGTCGTGATGGTATTTTGACTAAAGATGTAACTTGTTTGTTCATTTTTATACAATAGAGTTCAATTAGAATTCAAGTATCAATTCATGCATGCACAGTTGACACTAATTTGCAAGGTCATATGAAGTGCTGCAGTATTCCGTTCGTTGACCATCAGTGCCAGTCTGTACAAGAAGCATCATACGAATTCAGTATGAATAAACCGTAGCTGGGTCACGGATGAAGTTAACAAAAAACTTGAAGTTAATTAAGTCGCTAAGTGGTCAAGAACTGAGACGACAAACAGGAAGCATGGCACTTGATACTATAGGCTCTAGTTCTGGACCAAATACTGTTACCGCACCGATCAAATTATTATTTCACCGTGTTGTGTCTGTGTGATAAACGGTATAGAAAATAACCATTTAAAGATCAATCAATTAAATGAATAATAATACTACTTGCCAATCTAGTGGTTATGCAATATTAATAAAATTTAGATGTAAATCTTCAAAAACATATCTGATATATCACAGCATGGCTGCAATATTATCCAGCTCACTGTAGTCTTAATGATAAATATCACACGACAGGCAAAATTATTATCTATGGTACATGTAACACAAGGATGGCAATATCATACAAAGCATAATATCCCTTCGATAGAGAAAGTCCATGATATTTCCATCACATAATTTATAGGTAGCTGGCTTCCATGTGTCACGAAACTCTTTTTCGACGGAGTCGTATACGATCGCTTTAGCTCGACACTCCATTCTGCGGACTTTTTTTCTGTCGTCCTCTGTGTTGCATCGTATATGACGGTAACAGCCGAAATGCCGAGAGCTACGTATTAAATGAAGCTACCTAATGTAAATGACTGACACTAGACAGATTTAATGGAATTGCAGGAAATAAATTTCTCTGATCCAAAATATCCCATGCTTAGTGACATTCATGTTGGTATTTATTTGTGGTGAGGTAGGAATAATCTCCCTCGATAAGACTTATGATACGGGAACCGGGTATTAAAGTTACAAACTCGTTCCTACCTGTCAGATCACCTGCTGTCGCATAGAGCCTTTCATCACAGCTGAAGACCCACCTCGAGTAGAGGCCTATGGTGGCCGACAGCTGCCATTCCATAAATGTAACTTTTTAAACGTTTTCTTTATTTATTTTTTTTTATTTATTTTTTTTTAATTGAAATATTTTTTCCATATTATTTCATTTTCATTTCATTTTTTTTAAATTTCATTTCCGTTTCCTTTTCGTTTCATTTGGATTTCGTTTTCATTTTCATTTCACTTTCATTTCATTTTGTTATATTTTTTTTTACTTACCGGTAAATTAAAAAAAAAACATTATTTTTTTTTTTTTTAAATTTCATTTCCTTTTCATTTCATTTCATTTTGATTTTGTTTTCATTTCACTTTCATTTCATTTTGATTTGGTTTTCATTTCACTTTCATTTTATTTTGTTATCACAAGGAAAAAAATATATAAGGTGGCAGCGCCCGGCACTGCCAGTTTTTTTTGGTTTTTTTTTTTTCCTCTCTCAAAACGAAAACAAATTCTTCTGTGGCCGAGAACTGCCAGCCGAGCGCTGCCAGCCGACATTCTCAAAGAGAGCCGTGTCTACCCGCGGGAGACCAAAGCGACTCTCATGTAAACTGGTGACATTTTTGAATCTCCAATCTCAAAGCGAGGCAGCATGACATCATTCTCAAAGCGAGCCGTGTCTACCCGCGAACTACTTCCTGTATTAGATAACTCGCTTTCACGGCCAAGTATACATACCGACATTAATTTGCTCGCGATTGATGTGCTCCGAAACGGAAAGAGTCATTTCCCAATATATAGCCCACGTTATGTTTAGCAATTCGCTTCTAACTCGGCGGAGTCAGCAGGTCAGTGACAAGCCAGATAATCATACGCCGCCTACTCACCCCCCAAATTTTGGGGGGATGGCTCCCATTTACGCGTGAGACTCTTTCTCGCAGTAGGGAGTCTCGCGAGACGAGAATGGCCAGCCGAGAGCTGCCAAGTCATACTATTGGCTAATGTGTATCACGTGTGTGTTCATATTGCCGCGCCCTTAGCAGTTCTCTCACAATGCCCTGTTAGCAGTAGTTCTCTCACAATGCGAAAGTGAAGATGAACCTGTACGACGGTAGCACTTGCCAATTGCCAACCCCCCCCCCCCCATGTCTGTCCTCTCTCCCCTCGCTTCCCATAGGGGTAAATTCTCGATGTCACGAGGTGCCGACAAAAGTTCCATATGGCGGAAAACAATGCCGCAGGATATGAGGTCATGTTGAGCGAGTAGATTCATTTATATGTCGGAAATTGGATGTTTCATGGACTCTGACTGTTGGTTCGACGTTCATTGCCCCCGTTACCAACAATCAACAATATAAATAGCTAGGTACAGGTAGGTAGAATATATTGTACCAAGTACACTAAATGATACCAACAATAGCTCACTGTAAATATGGAATTTGTACGTCATGTTTGCGGAATAGTATGGGAACCTAGAGCTACCCAGAAGGGGTGTGACTAAAAAGCGTCCGGTAGCGTCCGGAAGCGTCCGGTAGCCCCCGGGACACCGTCCGGTACTTTTTATACCGCCGGTAATCCCTACAATACTCCTTTTGTGTCCCATACAAAATTGTGTATGTCCCATGTAAATATCGACTGATATTTGCCGTTTTCTGACTTGCGCGCATTTAATCGCATGACCTTCTGGTCTGGAATCATCCCGCCCATTTTCCTGGTCGGCTTCCCCGGTACTACTGACTGTTGTCATGTTGTCATTTCTTTGGCACCGCTTCATTTATCTTTTCCTGTAAATTTGAGCTTAAATCTGCCAGTATTCTCCGAATCATTTTTTTTTCTTATATCGTCCGGTACTTCATTCACCGCCCGGTACTGTAAATTTGATATTTTTACCCCTCGGCCAAAATTTGGCTGAAGGGTATTGTCGTCGTCATGTACGTCCGTCCGTCCGTCTGTCTGTCCGTCTGTCCGTCACACCTTTCTCGTTACCAAGATATTTTTAGAACGACTTACCCTAGGCACACCAAACTTGCAGTGTACATCCATATGCTCATGACCCAGAACACTATTGAATCTGGACCCGATTGGTTGAAAACTTTGGCGGCCATATTTAATTTATGCGAAACCATTAATCTTATGTATTTCCGATACCATTTCACTGTTCAGTGGGAAATTTGGTCTAGATCATCGATGCATCAAGAAACTCCAAAAGAATGACCAAACCAGTTTCCCTGATTCGGTGGAAACCTTGGCGGCCATTTTTAATTTATGCAAAATCTTTAATGATATATATCTCTGATACAATTCAAGTGTTTTATACGAAACTTGGTATACAGCATCGATGTATCAATAGACTTAAGATAAATGACAGTTCTGGTCTTTCTGATTGGGCGGAACATTGGTGGCCATGTTTAATTTATGCAAAATCTTAAGATGTCTTTGATACCATTTCAGTGTTCTATATGAAACTTGGTATACAGCATCCATGTATCAAGAGACTTGCAATGAATAACCACATCAGTTCCTCTGAGTGGTGGGAAGGATGGGCGGCCAGCTTTAATTTATGCGAAATCATTATGATCTCTATCTCTGATAACTTTCAAATGCTCGATGTAAAATTTGGTATACATCATCGACTCTTATGTAATGAATGAATACCGGTTTCTCTGATTGGACGGAAACCTTAGAGGCCCTTTCTCATTGCAAAATTTTTCATAATCTGTATATTCGTCACTTGACTACTTGGTGTTCCTGAAGTCTTGGTTCAAATTGAATACATTATGAATGACTGGCGCCCGGAGCCGAGGGGTTTTCAGATGCGCAGCTTCGTATTTTCTTTACGGTACGTTTTTCACCATCCGATACTTTCTAGATGTTCTATACATTTTTAGATGTTCTAAATGGGCGGGATGATTCCAGACTAAACGCGCGCACATCAGAAAATGGCAAATACCAGTCGATATTTACATGGGACATACATAATTTTGTATGGGACACAAAAGGAATACTGTAGGGTGTACCGGGCGGTGTAAAAAGTACCGGACGATGTACCGGGCGCTACCGGACGCTTCCGGACGCTACCGGACGCTTTTTAGTCACACCCCTTCTTGCTAGCTCTAGGTTCCCATACCATTCCGCAACCATGACGCACAAATTCCATATTTACAGTGAGCTGTTGTTGGTATAATTTAGTGTACTTGGTACCATATATTCTACCTACCTGTACCTAGCTATTTATATTGTTGATTGTTGGTAACGGGGGCAATAAACGTCGAACCAACAGTCAGATTCCATGAAACACCCAATTTTCGACATATAAATGAATCTACTCGCTCAACATGATCTCATATCTTGCGGCATTGTTTTCCGCCATATGGAACTTTTGTCGGCACCGTGACGTCGAGAATTTACCCCTATGGGAGACGGGGGGAGATAGGGCAGACAGGGGGGAGGGGGAGATTGGCAATTGGCAAGTGCTAGCGTCGTACAGGTTCATCTTCACTTTCGCATTGTGAGAGAAATTCTAAGGGTACGGCACTATGAACACACACGTGATACACATTAGCCAATAATATGACTTGGCAGCTCTCGGCTGGCAGCGCTCGGCTGGCAGTTCTCGGCCACAGAAGAATTTGTTTTCGTTTTGAGAGAGGAGAAAAAAAAAAAAAACTGGCAGTGCCGGGCGCTGTCACCGCATATATTTTTTCCTTGTGATAACAAAATAAAATGAAAGTGAAATGAAAACAAAATCAAAATGAAATGAAAACAAAATCAAAAGGAAATGAAAATGAAATTTAAAAAAAAATGAAATAATGTTTTTTTTTTAATTTACCGGTAAATAAAAAAAATACAACAAAATGAAATGAAAGTGAAAACGAAATCAAAATGAAACGAAAAGGAAACGGAAAAGAAATTTAAAAAAAATGAAATGAAATAATATGGAAAAAATATTTCAATTAAAAAAAACAAAAAAACAAAACAAAATAGAAAAAACGTTAAAAAAGTTACATTTATGGAATGGCAGCTGTCGGCCACCATAGAGGCCCACCATATAATCAACAACTTGTTCACAATCGCTATTATTCAACAGCCACGTTCCAAAAAAAATCGTGGTGACATTCAAGCAGATACGATTGCAGATCGTCAGAGCGACCACAGGTTTGTCGATGCTTCCTGGGCGTCTGTAAGGACAGAATCTGGCGAGACAACGTCAGACAGGTAGTCAATTAGGGGTGACCAATCAGGGGCTAAAACCGATTCATTGGAGCTGTCAGCTCCTTACAATTTCCCCATTAGTAGAGCACAAACCATTAATTCTTACATGATGGTACTGTTTCTCCGTTCAATTTCATATGTCGTGGTATCTAACAGGCAATATCAGTTTTCTTGGAATTATAATTTCTCTATTTCCAGCATGATCGGAAGATCACCACTATAAAAATAGTATACCTTCCGGTGGAAGTCCATGAAGGCTAAATCCCAGTATAGACTTTCACATGTAAATAATCAGCTCACAATAGGGAAACTGGAAATCCGTGAACACAATGATAATTAAAGCTCGTGTGAAACACGGGCGAAGAGCATTTCCCCAGATCATTTTGTAACACATAATTTGGTACTCACAGGGCTTTAGATCTCCCCAATTTGGGCACGCCCCCTATTAAGGGTGGCAATTTTTTTTAGGATGGGACAGAGGGTGGAGAACATAACCCTGGAGGATGAGCAATCAGAAATCATCCCTGGTAGAAGTGCCTCTGAGAAGAGATTTCTTCACCAATGGGAGAAACCGAGTGTGAGGCAACAGTAACTTTATTTTGCGTTGCATGAGCCCACTGACATTAAAAAAATGAATAAAAATAAAATTTAAAATTGCCACTTTTATATTTTCTACGTAAGTTTGAACATAAAGATTTTAACCCTCTTTTCATTCCTGATTGTATGAAATAGGCTGTTGTATTCTATCTGAAACAATGCCAGCAAATAAAAATGCCAAACAACAAAAAATAAATACCTTTCACTATTATTTTTCACTGCAAGTCAGCGAGTTGTTGTTGT
The DNA here is from genome assembly GCA_036873755.1 of Hanleya hanleyi. Lineage (NCBI taxonomy): Eukaryota > Metazoa > Mollusca > Polyplacophora > Lepidopleurida > Hanleyidae > Hanleya > Hanleya hanleyi. The sequence goes on along the minus strand of JAVTVY010008914.1, from coordinate 27,692 downwards.
TGTAAAATGCTGCTAATACTACTTAGGCAATAACCACATTCAATGAAAATGGTAACCTTCACTGGCTGTGTGATCTATCACTCTGTCATGGTACCCATATTTCGACAGTGATGACAGTGAAAACAATACATTATCTGCTTATTTGACAAGAATTAAGAAAACTGTACATAAATGAATAAAGTATGGTGATATAGTGGTTATGTACCTACATTGAATACTTCTACGTGTACTGAAGTTTGGATAAGGACTCATTTTAAGATAATATAGGTATAATTTTCTTGGCAATCCACATCAGAATTGATGGAAACCTACAAATGTTGTAACTCACATGGGAATATACAATTATGAAACATGAGAGTTACAACATTTGTATGTTTCCATCAATTCTGATGTGGATTGCCAAGAAAATTATACCTAGATTATCTCAAAATGGGTCCTCAAAATGACAATCCTCATCCAAACTTCATGACATGTAGAAATATTCAATGTAGATACATATATACCCACTGCAGTAAACTTGTGTACAGTTTACTTAGTTCTTGCCAAATAAGCAGATTATGTATTCTTTTCATCAATTAGAGTGTGTATTGTATCACCTGAATCACACCATTTGTAGATCGCTGTCAGGTTATCGCTTAACATTTAACAATTTCTGGAAATGACAGCATTTTATTATCTGTCCAACCCGACTGACATAATTTACTGCCTTACATGTACCTATTCATAAATGTGTATTGGCTAAGAACACATTATGCCTTGTATATATACTGTGCGTATGGAGCTGTTTGTAACTTTGCTCACTGCTGAAGATGCTATAACTAATAGTGAAATATATAGACTGAAATTGTTATCCCTACTCAGAGTTGCTTTTCTTCTCTATTATTGGAAAATCATCAGTGGTTCCAACGGATTACTTCAATTAGATAAACATGTAAACATTTCCCAGGTGGGATGTGCCATATAGCAGGTATGTAGAAGTTCCACTTCAAAAATCTTTCTACTGTTTCAGTTAAAAAAATACAACGGTATGTGCAATTTCAATCTCGAGTTTCAAATAAATTCTGGGGACCTCCACATAAAACAAAACAATTGAGCATTAACTGAGTGATTATTTGTGATTTTATTCAAACTAGTCATGAGAATTTCATATATTTAAAAAAATGTTCATTTGAATTATAACACTGGGAATGTTACATTCATATTCAGCAAAACAGCATTACTTTTCCCTGATTAAGAAGCAAATTTCCATTTTTGTGAAAACAAAATCTTATTTTGAGATGCAAAAATTCGTCTCCATAATTCGCCAACACCACAAAAATCTTGTCAGTCCTTTGCCCATCTTGCAAGATAATTATACCCCAATTTCATGGAAATCAAACACGTTGTTCAGAAGATATGATGTTACACATGTTTACCTGCATTCATGTCTACAGCACCACCTAGTGAAGACCAAATGCCACGAAAAACAAGCAGGTGAAATCTAAAGCCCTAGGGAGATGGAAAATTTATAAGAGTTCAATGGAAAAAAACTTTAATCATGATAATGGTTATTGAGGTTTTGACATTAAGTCAGATAATTGAGATTTTTCATTTAAATGACAATTTGGTTAGCAATGAGGGAATTATCAATGAGCATTAACTGAGTGATAATTTGTGATTTTATTCATTCAAAATTGGCCAGAATGCATCTCCAGACATCTGGAAGCTCAGGGGGCTAACAAAATATAATTGGGATATCCATACCAATGAACTGGATCAAATTGCTACATAAGTATTGGAGAATGAAGTGTTTACTTTGTTGACACAAGCGTCCACCAGTCCCCTTATGTAAAGTGCATTGTGCAATAAGTCAACCACTTCAGATTTTGTAGCTGAATGGTCAACATACAATATGTAGGCATGCCAGGTATCAATGTTACAGTACATGTATGTCTATTTAACCAAAATGCCCTGAATCGAAGCTCCCTTGAATACTTGCAATTCTCCACAGTATAGCAGCATATTTTCCCTGGTTGCATTTTAGTTATTTGTGTAAGCAGGGCCTAGATTTAGATACATTCAGTTGTCAATATCCCCATTGTCACATGTCTATGCCAGCGCTAGCAGAACCAATGTCCTGTCAATCCATTTTTGAACCATAATGTTAATAAAATTATGAATTGTAAAAAAGACTGTTTAATGAAATATAAATAAAGCATGTTGTTGATGGGTTGCAAAATTCGTATGGGAGGTGGCCCTAAATCAATGTCAGTCATTAAAAAAAAAAAGAAAAAAAAAATTAAATTCTTTGAAATCCTTAGTCTGTCCAACAACATCACAATAATAAACTTCATGAAGTGCCAATAAATTTACCTTTTGTCTGTAGTGCCACCCAATGATGAACAAATATTACAAAATCACAAGATGAAGCAAAATCCCCAGATGTGGCCTGGGGGATGTAGACATTGGACTGGAGTCATGAGAATTTCACGTATTCAAAAAAAAAGGCCATTGGGCTTACAAGGGATCTGAATTATAACACTGGGAATGTTATATTCATGTTCAGCAAACGAGAATTATTTTCCCCAGATTCAAAGAAGTAAATTTCCATTTTGTCAAAAAAAAATCTTATTTTGGGATGCAAAAACGCGCCTCCTTGATTTCGCCAAAATCTTATCAGTCCTTTGCTTATCTTGCAAGATCATTATATCCAAATTTCATGGAAATCAAACAAGTTGTTTAGAAGATATCGCGTTACACAAGTTTACTTGAATTCATGTCTATAGCGCCACCTAGTGATGACCAAATACCACGAAAAACAAGCAGGTGAAATGTAAAGCCCTAGGAAGATGGCACAAAGAGTTCAATGGCAAAAACTTTAATCATGATAATGGTTATGGAGGTTTTGCCGTATCAAATAATTGAGATTTTTCATTTAAATGACATTTTGGTTTGCGCCGAAAGGGAATTATCATGTGGAAATCCTATATTTATGCTTGGAAACCTAGAATAGAACAATTTTTAAATATTTCTTCAAGCGAATTGGTAAATTTTCAATTCACGAAAAACTTCTTTTTTTGAGATGCAAAAAACGTGCCTTTAAAATTATGCCAACTACAACAAAACCTTTTCAGCACATTGCCTATCCTTCAAGACCATTGTAATAAAATTTCATAGAAATCAAACCAGTCGTTCAGACGAAATCGTCACAGAAAGGTTCACCTATGCTCTGACTACAACGCCACCTAGTGGTGAGCAGCGGTTATCAAAACACAACCAGAAAATTTTCCCAGGCCTAAGGAGATAGCACACAAAGTTTGACCCGAAAATATTTAACGGTTTTAGAGATATTCACGTTTAAAGTCGCGGCGGCGGCGGCGGCGGCGGCGGCGGCGGATCCGGCGGATCCGGCGGAGCCGTTTCTCATGAAAACATAAGAGCATCCACTTTGTGGAAATGCTCTAATCGGTAGGTGTCGTAGCCTGACTGATTTCTCTATCGTGAATATGAATGAGTATGGTACATTTCAAAGATAATCAATGTTTCTTCAACCTAGAACACTGTTCATTGGCTAAGAAGAAACTACATGTAGATCAGTCCTAGGAGCATGGAGGTGAATTCTTCATGTGTTGGTCCTTGTTAGTTAGTTAGCATTGCTACTGCAGATAATTAGACCTCAGAAGAAGAAGGTATGAAATCCAATGCCACGGAAACTTCAATAACATGAAGTACCAGTATGTTTAAGTATTATTTATCTGTTTCAGCTCTTCCACTTACTAGAACCATTCGCGCGAACCCAGTCAAGTCCTGTTTTCTCCGGTACCGGTGTAAGTGATTACAGAAGGTGATAACCTGTTGTTTTGCAACCAGACGTAGATAGAAGATATGGTACATCAGACGTCCTCGATTCTCATCCATTATTATCAGATGAGTTATTTGTTTGAACTGATCTGTCATCACTTCTCCGGAGATAACGTATCTAATTCCGTTTAAGCCGATGTTAGGGACCGTGTGGATGATCCATAGTCTCCACATGAAGACTTCAATAAAAGCGCGGCTGAGATACTAACGCTACGTCCCAGAATCCACCATTTTCTCGAGTTTGAATGTGAGGTGCCGAGTAAAGCTTTCCTTTAGAGTCATATGGTTGCCTTTTAGTCGCCAGACGTCGTCATTTTTCCCAGCGCTTGAATATCGCATCAATTTATTACCTGTATATTGTAGAATTTTGCTGGTGGAATGCTAATTCCCGAAGCCGACGCCCCTGTACATGTCATTCGACAAATGTATGTAAGTTTATTGTTTTGGTGGAAAATTTAAGCCACAAGACCTCGGATTGCATCTAGCAGGTTTTCTCCATGTTGAGGCGTTTACTCCATCCGACGTCATCTATGCTCATCGGATGAGTTATTTGTTTTGACTGATCTGTCATCACTGCTCCCGAGCTAGCGTATCTAATTCCGCTTATTCCGGTGCTAGGGGCCGGGCGGATAATTCATAGTCTGTACATGAACATCTGCAATCAAAGCGCGGCTGAGATACTAAGGCTAAGTATCTACCGTATCTTCGGGTCTGAATGTGAGGTGCCGATGGAAGCTTTCCTGAAGGGTCTTATGGATGCTTTTTAGTCGCCAGACGTCGTCAGTTTTTCCCATCGCTTGCATCACAACGCACATAAGGGAAGTAGGAAGACGTGCCGACATACTGACAGAGCCACATGACTTCACAGTATAGTCTTCTGGTTAACCTATTCTAAAGCACATATGTTCATGTGACAACTTGGATGACATCACCACACGGCCCCTAGCACCGGCATAAGCGGTATTAGATACAAATCTAGAGAGCTATGATGAAAATGCTCTGACAACTCGTATATTGGTAATTGCTGAGCTGTGTCGCTGTGACAACTCGTACACTGGGGATTGGTGAGCTGTATCGTCGTCAGATGAAAATGACGGCATTTGATACAAAAGACTAGTCTGTAAAGGCCGATGTCGACCCAGCATCAACTTCCCACAATGCCAACATATATCAAAGACCAGAAGGTATGTGCAGGGGGCGGGCCTCGGGGACGAAACATCCACCAGCAGAATCACGCCATATACAGGTCAAAATCACATATCACATCAGTTTATTACCTTCATATTGTAGGATTCTGCTGGTGGAGTGCTCGTCCTCGAGGACCTCCCTCTGTACACGTCATTCGACAAATATATGTAGGTTTATTGTTTGGTGGAAAAGAAAAACCGTACGACGTCGGGCATTGTAGGTTAGTTTTTCTGGGTATTCTTGCATTTACCCCATGTTGGGAGTTTATTCGATAAGACGTCTTCAATGCTTTTCCATTAACATCAGATGAGTAATTGCTTGAGCTGATCTGTCGTCACAGCTCCCAAGCTAGCGTATCTAATTACACTTAAGCTGGTGCTATGGGCCGTGTGGATACTTCACAGTCTCCACATGAACAGCTGCAATAAAAGCGCGGCTGGGATACTAAGTCTACGTCCGAGAATCCACCTTATTCTCTGGTCTGAATGTGAGGTGCCGAGGGAAGCTTTCCAGTAGAGTCATGTGGTTGGTTTTAAATCGGCAGACGTCCTCAATATTTCTCAGCGCTTGCATATCGCATCAATCAGTAACAGAACAGATTGGAGTTCGCAGAGTTGGCCGGCTTGACCTAGACCAACATCGATGATATACTAAAAGCCAGGGGTGTTTCTTAGATGGTATGTGACCAAAAACATATACCAAACAGTATCATCTCTGTGTGAGTACCGTTGACGACGAAAAGATGCATTGCGTGTTCACAAATATGGACTATAGTATTTTACTCTGACAACAAGTGTTCATAGCACAATTAAATACATCAAAGAATACTAATTATGAAGAATAAGCATTTTACACACTCTCCATTCTTCGTCCATCATTGTTTGAAGATATTTCTTGTTTTTCTTTCGAACAATTATTCACTCGTTTGTATTCTTTCACCAGCAAATATTAAGTATACAATGTTATACAACACCAAACATACATCCCCAACTCATACTGCACATTCTCACAGCATAAACACAGTGATGTTCCAAACTTATTTCATTCAATAACACCAATAAGTGCTTTCAGAGTTAGTTGAGTGACACACATTTTGCGACAGGAAAGAGAGGATAAAAGTCAGACGCATCTTTGAACTCTGTATTAGAATTATCACTTAATCACTGATATGTTTCCTTGGTTATACTACGTTAGTCCGTTCAGTTTTTGTCATGAATCTGCTTCCTTTCATGTACGGAAGTACGTACACGACTCACATCCTTTCATTTGTTGTATTTGTTTTCTCTGGCTGTCGATTTATGGACAAGATATTTTATTCCCGGCGACATAATTACCCCTTTAGTCTTATTTTACACACGCATGGCCTGCCCAACTGAAGAGACAATAACATCTCACTTTGTAACATGACGAGGAAAGCTTCCCAATGAGTAGTGGATTGAACCTTGCTCCAACAATAGAGACATCGGGGATGTGGAGCAATGCTAGCATCACTGACAAGACGCAATCGATAAGACAGCATAGTCTTTCTCGTCTTCAAGTCTGTATTACTCCATCGGTAACAAAGTGAACTTACAAATTGGATTCCCAGATAAGCAGGGAAATAGAAGAGTTTACTTGAGAATTGAGATTTACTTTATAATAAAACCTGGGCTATTTTATATGCTGAGTATGTAATATATATTTAAATATAAGCCTAGTTTTACTGTCCTCATGTAATCTATACCCAATCATCTGTTGGCCGTAATTCCGGCTGCATCATGTTACAGGTATACCATCGTGTAAGCTATGAACAACTCGTGCTATCTCTGTCAGTAATTACCGAGATCCTAACACATTCGGCAAATTCCGCCTTTCCTATTTGACATCAGTTGGCTTTAGTTATACCATGGATAATACATGGACATTGTATGGTCCATCGTAATTCAACTATGTATAACGTGCTTGGGGTGGTATTTCGATAGTTCCATTTCCCCGGCAAACCCAGACTAATCAGAGCCATCCCAACAAACAAACAGTTTCATATCTCTGGAGTAAAGGCTTGTGTATTGTGTATTGTCCCTTGTTTGAATATTGTTTCTCCACATTGATCACTTGTCTGGACCGACATCAATCCTTGCCGAATCCTCTTGATCACGACTGTAATTACAAACAGACGTGCTTTGTAATTTGAACGTAACTTGTTCGTTAGATAGACTGTAGGACAAGAAGTTATCTTAGGCATTGACACACGGGTCCAATACTATATGTTGGACGTCAGATTTCTTTTGAGTCTCTTCGAGCTCTCACCGGCGGTAGACAGATTCGATTGGTTTGATTTGGTTTGGTTTTACTAGAGCGTTCCATCACAGTACGATGGGCACTGGTCATGCAGAGCACACCGAGCAGCCCTTTCCTCCATCTCAACCCAATTATGCTTCCTTTCACCAAGACCCTACATGCTAAAAAAATATTGAAGGTTTACAACAAATTTCTCGGCCTACTTTATAACCACTGTTTTACTCAGAAGTTGATTGTTGGTATTGGTCAACAATGTCGGTCGACAATACATGTCTTGTCCCTACTCTGGCTTTGTTGTGGCCTGAAGGAAAACATTGGTCATGTTCGAGAATGACGTTCAATAATAAATTTCTCGTAGTGTTTTACTCCAAAGGAATATATTGGTTCTGATCAACAATCTACTCTCGAGGTATTTTAATTAGTCCGAAGTCTTTTCCAAAAAACCTTTCCAAATATAGATCTTACCCTGTATCTGCACTCATAAGTTCAGTTATTCTTCAACACTTAAACCAATTACAAACGTCTAGTCCGTCATTCTTAATTTCGCCGTCGTCCATTAAAGAATATCCGCGTCCATAATCCAAAGACCTATTCCGTATTCCATATAACAGTGTTAGCACCAAATGCAAAAAGACAATCATAGTATACATAAATATAAGCTAGTTTCCTGCAAGAGAGAAGCGGCCAACAGTTTTCAATGATGCTGACAAGATATCATGATGTTCCAAAAATATAAAATCCGTATCGCTGATCAGTATTCTTAATCCATAATAATCGTTGTAAAGTCGTCATCTAGAGAATGATGTATCTCAGTCACACTTTGATTGTGACTGTTCATATGAGCACCATGAGGATCTTGAAGGACATGGGTTTATACGGCCCCTAGCCCCGGGTTAAGCGGAAATAGACACAAGTTACGAAACGTAACGCCATAGATCTTGCGCGCTACGTTCGTATTTTGCTATCAGCATGCGATATGTATCGCCAAATTTGAGAAACTTTGAGTGGAGGCGCTTGATGGAATAGCCCTGTTTTATAAGTTTCTGCAACAATGCTTTGTGACGTTGATTAAAATCGTCACATCTAACACAAGAAATACTTTAGAGAATGAATGCAAAAAGTCCACTGATATACAGTTATCACTAAACTACAAGCGTCTAGTCCGTCATGAAATATTCAGCCGTCATCCATTAAAGAATTTTAGCGTCCATAATCCAAAGACATAATTCATATAATGGCATTAGCACCAGATTGAAAGAATATATTATAGTATACATAAAACTAGGCTGGTTTCCTGCAAGAGAGAAGCGGTCAACAGTTTTCAGCGGCAAACACTATGAGGATATTGAGAAACAGGTTCATACGGCCCCTAGCCCCGGGTTAAGCAGAATGAGACACAAGTTACGAAACGTACCGCCATAGATCCTGCACGCTACACTCGTATTTTCCTCTCAGCATGCGATATGTATCCCCAAATTTGAGAAACTTCGAGTGGACGTGTTTGAGGATATAGCCTTGTTATAAATTTCTGCAATAATGTTTTGTGACGTTGACTAAAAACGTCACATTTAACACAAGGTCTAGCAAATGCTATTAGGCGAGAAGTGTATACGTCATATGTAGGTCTGGTATTATTAGTTACACAAATATATGGGGTCAGTAAAATTTATATTAGTCGAGGCGTTAAGTGACTCCATATACTTCTGTATTGGGTCCTATTTATAATTTATCTCGCTGAAGACCCTTTCTGAACACGCTAAAGTTCATTGGCAAATTCTGTGAGAAAGGGCCAAAGTTGTTCACAAGAAGTCATATGTGGTTGTTGCTCACGAAACAAAAAAAAACACTGTATGTGAAGTCGAACATTTCCAATATCCATTAGCGTTCATGATCGTTGATTACGATGAAATACGAGCTGTTCACTTGTAAAAAGAATGCTATCTAATTTCATCTGCTGAAGCTCACCTTTATTACAAACACTTGTTGTCAAAATGAAGCCCGAGGAGTAATTAACGCGAGGCAGCCGACGCGAGTGCTTTGAGACAGGAGCTACTGTAAAGGGAGATAACCTAGTTACTCACCCTGAATTACAATCGACGGCGGTGGATGGAAAAATATCGGGCGACCATGTTTTCACGTTTTCATTGGACGATTAAATTACTGTACAGATACAGATGGTTTGCGATGTCGAAATTGTAATCATCTCTTTTGTCGTAAAGTTGACGGGAGAGCAGGCCCGCTTCATTTTTATAGAGATATAGGTCTAAATAAGATGTGCCGTTAGGGTCATCTGTAGTTTTCTTCAAATCCAGTGAAGGTGGATATATATCCTTCACTGTGTCCTTTATATAGCTATTATCCACAGCAACAAACACTCATTAGTAGAGATCCAAACACGACAGTTCATTCAAAGAAGCCGATAAACATTTGAGTAAATAGGATTTCAATAATAAAGCGTTCAGGTTTTTTCTAGTCACGTCCATAAACGTATATAGAAAGCGTCAGACCCGACATTCAATATTCAGTCGTTGTCCATAAATGAATTTGCGCGTCAATAATCGGAAGACCTATTTGGTATGACAGTTAGCACCAATTCAAAATGTGTATGAAATATGAATAATAGAAACACCAAATGATTTTCTACAAGAGAGTTGCGGTCAACAGTTAAACTGATGTCAGCAAGACACGGTGATGTTCTAGATATAAAGTCCTAAGCACTTTCTATTATTCTTTATCCAAGTGAATCCCAAGTCTTTTACAGGGAAACTATCTCATTGTTCATTTAAACACCACGAGGATGTAAACCACATGACATTCAAACGGCCCCTAGCCCTGGGTTAAGCGGTATTAGACACAGGTTACGAAACGCAGCGCTGGAGATCTTGCACACTAAGATCTGTACGCTATGACATACACTCTTGTATGTCCAGGTTAATGGGATTGATTAAATTGCGGAATGATAGCTTGAATTGTATGATGTCTAAACTGTCCCCAGTTTGGAAACAGAAACTTTGCATGCCGAATTTGATCACCGCTTGACCTGAGCATTGCTGGCTAACTGCCAGTTCAACTAAACACCGATGTTGATTCCGGCTTGCATACAATCATGTGTGCGCACCAAAGTTGATTACAATTTCTTGAAATCTCCGAAATTCCGAAAACATATTTCAACTTCATCGATCCTCTCTTGCATAATAGTTCAGGTAGTTCACATTTACACAGTTCGGGACGTCTGGACATCCAAATCCATTTGCATTGCATTCCCAAGTTTATTTATTGCTCAGTATTTGTTTAACCAAGAAATTCCATGGAAGGAGTGTATGCAATTACATGGCATACACAGAGGGATACAATTTATTGTTAATAATTATTACTGCAAAATATATATACATATAATTATCATTCAAGTCAACTTTTCAAATTCCGTAGTATCTGCATTCGTTAGCGGTGTTATTGTTCAACCTTCTATTTATTATCTTTACTAGTATCTCTGGAGTCTATTTATATACTCGCAAAACAGAATATAGGTGTGTTGGGCATTCTGTTTCACCGTCTTATATATCGGCATTAGACAATCACGGCTTCTGTTGTGAGTATACTTCGCAGTCTGTAGTTATATTGTACGGGAGTATACGTGTAGGGACAATAAATTTACTGTCAACCGTCATTTTCGACCATGGCCAATATTTTCCTTTTGACAAAAACACCGCGAGACGTCATTGTCGATCAGGATCAGGGTTTCCCTCCGGAATAAAACATTGCGAGAGTGAGGGCAAGAAATGTGTTGTTGACCGTCATTTTCGATCAGGGCCAATGTTTTCCATCAGGCTGAAACATTGCGCGAGTAAGAGGGCAAGACATTTATTGTCGGCTGCCATTGTCGACCAGGAACAAGGTTTTTCTTCGGACTAAAACACTGTGAGAATAGGGAAAGTAAATTACTGTCGACCGTCATTGTCAACCAGGGGCAATGTTGCCCTTCGGGCTAAACGTTGCGAGAGTATAAGGGCTCATTGTTAGTATACGAGCCGGAATGATGTGTAGATACCAAATCCGTCGGGACCCAATACAATTTTTCCTGAATTACGATCCTTCCTTCGTGCAAGGTTCATGAGACAAAGGAGAATAATAAGCCAGATAATGGCAACAAAGCGTCTAGAAATGAGGCTTTTAAGTAACACAAACCATGAACAGTTTTGGTCCCTTACACGAAGCAACGACATAGTAAAACCATGCCCGAACCAGCACAGCTTACTATTTATAATGGTGTGGTTCAACAAACCCTTTTACGGTTAAGGACATCAAACCACTCCCCTCCCATAGAAAAGGGTAGATGGAGCAAAACGTCGATCGAAGAAAGAATATGCGCACGATGTAAACGTCTGTCGGTGATGAGTATCACTATATATTCGACTGTGTGCACTTTAATACATGTAGAACAAAAAAAAATACTTTATTATTTCTCTAGAAATATACTTTTTGCGGTTTACAAAATGTATTCACCAATCGCAATAATGATGTTGTTATGCGACTTGCGCAATTTGTAAAATTAATACAAGACGAGTAACTGGTTTTCCACTGCTCCTCAAACAATGAAATGATAAATGAGGATTTATATCTATTGTCATTTATTCACCTTCATGTCATCCACCATGTAATATTTGCAATTCGTTATGTAACCTCTTATGCCCGACATGGGCCCGTGGAATAAACTGATTGACTGACTGACTGACTGACTGATTGATTGATTGATTGATTGATTGATTGATTGCTTGATTGATTGGCAATAATGTTGAAAAATGTCGCAATCTTGCGCTAGGTCCTTGATTAAAGGCATATTACAAGCATTGTAATATTAGGGTTGCGGTAAAAATGGTTGTTTTTCGTGCAAAGGTTAGTTATATTTGTCCAAATTATGAACTTCCTGATCAGTCCTCGGTGCAAAAAGCTTCAATTAGGTATTCAGTATAGGTTTACCTAACCCCATGATCCCGCGTGAATTTTGCCAATAGTCCTCGTTGTTACTCTCCCTCATCCTCCTTCATAAGTAACGATGAACCATCATTTCGAAAAATGTGCCTTACACTCACGGATACCTTACACAGGAAAGAAGGGAAGCCTCCAAGAGCGGATGGACTACTAACTATCTAGGTATCTTACTACTTGCTATCTAGGACGGTGTAGATACTTCATAGTCTCCACATGAACATCTGCAATAAAAGCGCGGCTGAGATTCTAAGGCTACATCCGAAAATCCACGTATTCTCGAGTTTGAATGTTCGGTGCCGAGGGATGGTTTCCTGTAGAGTCATACTTTTGCTTTTTAGTCGCCAGACGTCGTCAATTTCTCCCACCTGTTGCATATCGCTCCATTGTATGTATGTCCATATTAATAGCTATAATAATAAATGCGTGGCTCGGATACAAATCCTCACAGGTATCAATTTAGTTGTGCACTCAGAATATTGATCTATCGGGACATATGACTTCTTTTCGGTACTCCAGCATCTATTTCCTATGCCTTTATATCATGCTTTCAATGGTAGTAAAGTTTCCTTTGAGAATTCATCATAATGCTTAATACGGACACTTTACACTTGGTGTAATGATATCTGTTAGCCTTGCTCTGAAGACCATAGCTCTTGTCCTGTAATGGTCTTATACATGAAATGAGGGTAGAATTTAAATCTGTAAGAATCCGATTCGATTACTATTGAACAAAACTGACTCTTTGACAAAATTATAAACAGTAATGGATGTATATGTACACTTCAATTTGGACATAAAGTACAAGACAGCATACATCAAATCAATAATCCAAAGATCCTTCCAAGCAAGTAGAAAGAATCGCAATAAATAACAGAATTAAATAAAATCAAGCTAGTTTATTGCAGAAGAGGAAACCAACATGACAAGTGTTGTATTAGTTTTCTATGCCGCAGTCAAAGCCTACAGGATTCAACACAAGAGGACCACGGAAGGCTGGGTTAGGCGGGACCATTTGGCAAGCACCGAATACCATTGAACAAACTTCACTAACCGAGACATGTATACGTCATAACCAAGCGCGGGAGAAATATTACCATCCAGAAAAGGGTAGTTGAATTCTGTCGAACTGTCATAATTCACGGACCAAATTTTAATTTTTATAGAAACGTAAAATGTCATTCAATGGTACTCTCTCATATTTAAAGAATGTCATGAATCATTAGACTGTAGAAGGTTTGTAAATTCCCTAGATTCAGATGGCCTTCAAGCTGAATTTTGTCGAAATTGGTCGGAATTGACCCGTTTCCTTCATATCATTTATCCTTCATAACCACTGTCAGTTTGTCGACAGCCAAGCATAATATTGTTTACCGGTGTGAAAGAAACGGTGATCCCAAGAGACCAGTGTCCGGTCTCCTATGCTTTACCTAAGGCGGTCTCTGATATCGAAATGACATTTTACAGATGTCACTGTCCGGACTGAGTTACATCATATCATGCGGACAATGATATTCTGGGGATCACCGTTTCTCTTAAACCGATACAGCAAGACAAATCAACGTACTTAAAGTACTCACGTCGTGTTTAGTACAAAGATGTGATAATTGTGAACTTACCGGAGCACTGATTAACCACTTAATAACAATGCGGTTGTGTATTGTGCAGTTGAATGTTGTAATGTAGCCCTACTGAGGAAAACTAAAATTTCACTGAAATATCGAGATCAAACTAGATTTACAGAGGTAATAAGAGTTACTTTACTTATTATTCAAGTTGGGAGCTAATTAATTTCCCTTTTCCTTGGGATACAATTCGATCGACTGAGTAGTTCGTGAAATATTGAGTGAACAAGGCGAACTCGGATCAGGTCATTCCTTTTGATTGACAGATAGAAAGAATACTGAAATCTCCCGTTTTGGGGGAAAAAACTAAACACACACAGCGAACATTTTGTTGTATTAGAACAAAAACATTATTTCGAGTTTTTGCCCGTTTCTGTTCCTGTTCCCCGTATACACATCTTCGCATATCCAAGTCGAACACTACACGTGTTGCCTTGGCTGAACAAAACACATTATCTGATCAGAATACGGGTTTGGTGAGGTCATAGCTCTATAAATATTCCATGTTCCATATTAGGAAGAGTGCAATGTATGACCTCTTTAAAATTCAAATTTGATTGGCTATTCGAAAGAAATTAACATCAATACAACAAACACTTGCCATATTTGGAAATCACACCGGCAGACATCAAAGAAAATCCTCGCTGCTCGGTGTTGGCAAGCTCCTATCTTGATTGGCTATATGACATCACGTGCGTTTCCCGGTTTGAACAATTTACCCTATTCAGTAATTCAAGGTAAATGACGGAACGTTAGTGTAGCATTTAACTTGAAATGTGAAGATGCCGTATACAGTGAACATGTCATCTCGAAACAAACAGCCAGCGCGTCACAAATAGACGTACAGATCTTCGGGTTCAATCCTTTGTCACATGGACGCGAGTCGCCAGTTGATTGGTTAATAGTTGAAAGTGGTCCGAGAAATGTTCACAGTTACCGCACACAGATACAGCCTGGACACAAACTTGTTTCAGAGCAAAACATGTTCACAATATCAAACAAGTTTGATCTTACGAACATTTTTTTTCTGTTTTGGGCCCCGCACACAGCAGACGAAAACAGCTCAGAACACTAATACAACAAAATGTTCACTGAGTGCGTAAGCAAGTAAAACAGGTCAGTTTAGCGAATGTCATTGCAGCAAAATATGACTATAGTGATTCGGAATATGTTGGTTTTGCTAAAGCGGACAGTATTGAACGTGTTCATCTACAATTTTGCAAAATGGTACTAGGTGTGAAAAAATGTACACAAAATGGTTTCGTTTATGGAGAGCTGGGTAGAATATCCTTGATCACAGGAAGAATGTACATTATAATGAAATTCTGGCTAAAGATAATTTCTTCAAATGTAAGGAAGTATATCAACCAAATTTACAAATTATTGTTAGAAGATGCAGCTGCTTCACCTAATCGAAAAACATGGGTGACGCTATTGAGAGATCTTTTTGGCCGCTTAGGTTTATTTTATGCCTGGGAAGCACAGTCAGTTGGGTGTGAGACGGCTTTTTTATCTCTTGTTCGGCAGAGATTAAATGACAGCTTCGTGCAAAATTGGCATGCTCGCCTGGAAGATTCTAGTAGAGCCAGATTTTATAGACAGTTTGGCAGTTTTCATTTTCAAGAATATTTAGATGTTATTAAAATTAGGTCTATCAGAGTGGCATTCACGCAGTTTCGCACATCATCCCATAGACTTGTGATTGAGATGGGCAGATGGAAAAAACCTGTTAAAACCCCAATTGATGATAGAAAATGCTCAGTTTGCGGTATTTTAGAAGATGAGTATCATTTCATTTTAATATGTCCGTTGTATGACAATTGCCGTAAGCGTTATATTCCTGAATACTATTGGAAACATCCTAGTACATTCAAACTAGCAAGCTTAATTTTGTCAGACTGTCGTATTATTATTAAACAGTTGGCATTGTTCGTATCGAAGTCCTTTAAGCTAAGAATGAGTTATGTTATAGTAAAGTAATGTATTAGTTACCACTTTCTCCCTTGATATCATATTAGCTTCAGCAATTTTATATTAAGGTTTTATATGTGGCAAAATTCCACCGAGTGGTTGAATATATCTGTTGTCCGGTATCGGCAAATTAATGACATCGTTTTTTGAAAACGGCACCGATTTTAATTTTAATCATTTGAATACCTCTCCGCCATCAAGCAAATCAAATAATTATGTAATAGTTATGCTCATGGGCCAGCTGGCTTATTGCAATAAAGGATACATGTTATACAAGAAATTTTTATGTATTTACTTTGCTCTCCTGGAATCAGCTTTCACAGATTTGGTAGCCATATTGGATGTGTGGATTGTTAAATAACCGCCTCAACGGAATGTATATATGCGCTCATATACAAAATAATCCCTACAAAATCATCCGGAAACGAACAAACGAGAACCATCCATTGCGTCTTAAATGACTCGATAGTTCAAAAGTTTTGATAGCATCACATCACTTGATAATCCCCCAGTAACATGTTCGAATTATCAAACGCACATGAGTTTGTACGGTCATGATTTTCATGTGATCCGTACGGGTCACCGTGCCATTATGACCGTCGTTCATTATGGCCTTTCGTTTTCTTGCACACACAACTTCCACGGATTGAATAAAATTTTATTGGTTTGGTTTATTGGTTTGTAAGATGATAACTACAGATAATTGTAGAAAATTTCAGCCTCGTATAAAATTTTTCTAATAAAATGGAATTCAAAGATAATTTATCATACTTTTTCATTTCAAATTTTGTCGGGGGATTTCAAATTCAAATCCTAGAAATAAAAGAAAAATGCCAAAACAACCTTTATCACACCAATTCTCCTCTGAAATTCCATAATATATCGTTGTTGATTTCAATCGTTATCCTGCAACGAGGGACTCAGAAACAAAAGCCCCTCTCTACCACTATAATACAAATGTATGTATTTGTAACGTGTACGAGCAGGACCAGTCGTGGTGTTTACGAGAAAACGAATCAATAACCGGGATTGCCCACTGGCATTCTGGCCGTCACCGTCGTTAACCCCTTCACTAGTAGAGATCCGGGGCTCCAAGAGATGATCACAACCCTACAAGGATGACTGACGCTCATGTAAAGGTCTATTATGGTATATTCTGCACAAATAGTATACGCGGTTACAAATAATAGCGTAGAACCGCGTGGCTTAGACAGAATGTCTAAGGAGATGTAACGTTAAGATATTTACATATATGTACAGACACTAGGGGAGTGTATGCAAATAAACTTGATGTATATATACACGTGATGTGAGAGGATGTGTGCACACAAAGTTAACGGATACGTACACTTGGTGTGTGTATATAAAGTTAACCGATACGTACCCTTGGTGTGTGCATATAAAGTTAACGGATACGTACACTTGGTGTGTGCATATAGAGTTAACGGATACGTATCCCTGGTGTATATGTGGATAATAGAAGAGAATGTGTGCAGTTTAAGCTTGATGTTATATGGCAAATAATATATATATGAGAGTGTATGCATATAGCTTTATAGTTAATATAGTGCTTTATGTCTATGCGCGATAAGGGCGGCCTGGCTGCTGGCCCTTCTCTTCTGGGGATAAGGGCGGCCTGGCTGCTGGCCCTTCTCTTCCGTCGTTGGAACGTTATGGATATAACGCCCTCTCCAGGGATGGCACCCCGTCGTTGGAACGTTAAGGATATAACGCTCTCTCCAGAGATGGCACCCCGTCGTTGGAACGTTAAGGATATAACGCTCTCTCCAGACAAGACACCCAGTCGTTGAAACGTCAAGGCCCGTTGGAACGTTACGGCGGTAACGTTCTCCCCAATATATATATACCCTCAGGCGTTGGAACGTCACGGCAGTGACGCTCTCTCCAGATATGGCCCCAAGTCGCTGAAACGTCACGGCCCGTTGGAACGTTACGCGGTAACGCTCTCTCCAGATACGACACCCAGTCGTTGGAACGTCACGGCGGTGACGCTCTCTCCAGAGACGTGGCAACCCGGCGTGTTCTTCACCCCCAGTCGTCGGAGCCTGACCCTAACTTGTCAGCTCACTAGTCTGCTTCCCGCACAGGTAAGTATAGCCCGGCGTCTCAACCCTTACGGCTGCTGCGACCCGTCTATAGACACGCCTGTGACTACACAACTTCACGACGATCTCTCAGGTAAGTATCACGCACCACTCAACTCTCAGGGACCGTCAGGACAATTACTTGGGTATATCTGGTATTACCATTTCATCTGGTACCGATGAAACACCATTACTGCATGTCAACTGTCGTTGGCGACCCTCTGCGACCCTCTGCGACCCGGTCGCAAGCTACTGCGACCTTTTGCGACCTTCTGCGACCTTTGGCGACCCGGTCGCAGGTCTGTAGATTTCACGTTTAATCAACGTTTCTCGGGAGGAGAAGTCTGTCTGTGCTGTGCCTTGTCTTTTCTTTACTGTCTGTAACCTGTATCTTGTCTTTGACCTGGTCTGTTCTTTACTGGCTGTAATCTGTGCCTTGGCTTGACTGTACAGTCTGTAAGTCTTGTTACCACTTTTACATCGGTAAAACGAGGCCCGCCTGCACCGTATCTTGCCTTTACTGTGCGGTCTGTGATCTATATGTCTTGTCTTTTTCTGTGTGGGCTGTGCTCTGTGTATCTTTCTTTAATGTGTGATAAATACACATATCCTTCTTGTGGGATCTGTGTTCTGTAGCTTTCTTGACTGTATAATCTGTGATCTGTATGTCTGTACTTGTACTGTACTGTTTATGATCTGTGGGTCTTGATTTTCTTGTAATGTGTGATAAATACACATATTCCTCTTGGTGGAATCTGTGTTCTGTATCTTTCTTGTGTGCTCTGTGTGCTGTATCTGTAACTTGTCTTTGGCCAGCTATACGCCGTCTGTGTAGCTGTCTGCGACCTTTCTTGCTCCCAAAGCGCCCGGCCCAGTTTATCGATGTTTCCCGACGAAAAAAATGGCTCGCCCGCCTGTGTCTTGACTCGCACCGCCGGCTGTAATACTGCGACCGTTTCCGTCCCGTATAGCGTTGCCCGGCTGTCTGCGCCGAATAAACAGGCTACACGATACGTTGTAGGATTATGGCAGGGGGAAACTTGGTTGATTCATCTCTGTATTTAGTGCAGTTGCATATTTCTGGGGGTGGAGGGAATCCCCTGACTATTGTCATATACCACTACACGGTCAAGAAGATCAACAAATATTGTGGCTTTAGTCCCAGTGCAGCGAGATAGCACAGCAATATTGTCGAAATTATCAACCTACTGGTATAGACCTGAAAGCCCTATTTTATACTGAAGTTAGACCATGCAAGTTGCCTAAATGTGCTACAGGCAAACACATGTCTCATTACAGTATTATAGAATACCCCCAACTACATACAACACGCCAGTCGGACGTGTTCCCTAAATTATGCACACCGCGCAAACACGTTGCCGCATTGAAAAGGCAAACCAACGAATGTACATTGGTTTTACGTGTCTTTCACAGGTTGTACACACTACAGGATTTATAATCTTTTAGACTCCCAGGCCAAAACACTGCATTTACGGCCTAACCGTAAATTACGCCAAAATCGAAAGTTACAGGCTGTACCTGGACGTGGTTCCTCTAGCTCTGTCTTTCTGGTCTCTTCCCGGTCCCTCCGTCTGCTCGAACTTATATAGCCGGGGCTCTTCTCCACCCCCCCGGAGACGTTGCGAAACCCGGAAAATCGCCTTCACAGCGAAATTACAGTTCATAGTCCATAAATGGGAATGCCATCCCAATCCATAGTCCGTAAAGAATTTTCCACATAAAAGGCAACACCTATCTCGCGCTGGTAAGCGAGAAACACGGGGAAATGCATTTTCACCCACTGGCGCTCCCGAACTGGCTCTTCCATCCTTCCAGCGGTGACACACCCCCCTCCGATTCGAACGGTCCAATTACAAACGGTTAACCGTTACACTGCCCCCGCCTTTCCAAATCATGACGTCCCCGTCATGGCCGTACGGGTCTCTCCGTCCAGGGTGACGTTACAGTTCCCGTTGTACAGTTCGAATCAATTTAAACAAAACTGTTCGCCAATTACGGGCCATCAGAGCCGGCGAAATCACTAGGTGGCCGCCCTCCGGCGGTCTGGCCGGGCCACCACGACATTAGGTCCACGGATTTCCTGAATTACATGGGCGGCTAGCAGAGCCGCCCCACGACATTAGGTCCACTGGGCTGCACGCTCAGCTGGAGGGGTCGGGCTTCCCCCCTCTTACGGTACACGGGTGGGACGCCAGCACGTAGTCGTGCAACCTGCGAGGCTTCACCACTCGCCGACCGCGGGTTGTCGTCGCGTGTGTGGGGGCTGCCTCACCCTCGGCCACTTCCTCGCGCTCATCCTCAACCTCGCTATCCGGCGTTCCCCGCGGTTCCAACTCAAATTCGGCCTGCCAGGCCGGCTGCCGGATGACGCGTCCACTCCGGCTCGTCTGGGGCTGGCCTATGGGTGGCTGCACGGCTACCGGGTGGGTCACGGCGTAAGGCTCTGCGTGAGCCGTTTCCGGCCCCTGCTGGTCGCCGCCATCGTCACTGTCGCTCTCCGACGGTGTATCGTCACCCTCCACGTCCAGCCGCGGATAATATGGTTTGATCCGGTCGACGTGTACGACCTGTCGCCTCCCGTCGTCACTCCGGATCCGGTAGATAACGTCCGACAACGCCGCCTCCACCACAAACGGTCCTAGCCACCGGTCTCGAAGCTTCCGAATCTGCCCCGGCCGGATCACTACGGTATGCAGATAGACCTGGTCTCCGGGGCCGAATCTTTGCGCCTTGGCCTTCAGGTTGTAAAGGCGCTTCTGCCGTCTCAGGGCCTTCCCACTATTTTCCCTCGCATCCTCGTGGACGTCGACTAAGTGGTCACGAAGGTCCCCGACCCACGGCACGGGCTCCGTTCTCTCACTCGGGGGAGCCCCAACTGTCAGGTGAGCTGGTAGCGCCACCTCCCGGCCAAACGTCATCATGTTTGGCGTATACCCCGTTGTCTCGTGTGCGGCTGCACGGTACGCCATCAGTGTTAGTGGAATATACACGTCCCAATCGTCGGGGTGGCGGGCGGCACTAGCATGAAGCATCTGACCCAGAGTTCTGTTGAACCTCTCAACTTGGCCGTTAGACTGCGGATGGTACGCCGTCGTCCGCGTCTTCTTCATGCCGAGGATCCGGCACATCCCCTCGAACACTTTGCTCTCAAAGTTCCGCCCCTGGTCCGAATGTATCAGGGAGGGGACACCGAACCGGCTGACGTACAAGTCAATCACAGCCTGGGCCACCGTCTCCGCTTCTTGGTCCGGAAGTGCCACAGCCTCCACCCACTTCGTGAAATAGTCACAGATAACCACAATATGCAGATTTCCTCTCGTCGTCAGGGAGAGAGGACCCATCAAGTCTACGGCGATACGTTCTCCGGGGCATCCCGTCATCATCCCGCGGTGCTGCCCCCGGGGTTTCTTCCCGGCCTGCTTCCTCCGACTGCACGTGTCGCAGCTCCGGCACCACTGTCGAACGTCACGCTGCAGGCCAACCCAGGCGTACGCTTGTCGCACCTTCCTCAACGTCTTGAACACCCCCAGGTGTCCTCCAGTCGGGCTGTCATGACATTCCTTCAGTATCCTCTTTTGAAGGGCCCGCGGGACCACCAGTAACTTAGCCTTCTCCCGGCCTCGCACGTCAAACCAGCGTCGCACTAGGAGGTCTCCTTCCAGGGACAAGGCGTCGTAGGCTCCCCACAGCGCTTTCGTTACCCCGCTGTGTTGACAGACTAGGTCCCACCGAGGTCTGGTACCAGCCTTCACCCATTCAATCACCGGAAGTAGCTCGGGGTCTGCAACTTGGGCCGCTGCAAAGTCCTCGTTGGGTGGAGCTATGGTCACAGCCCGGGCCGCCGCCGTCTCTCCGTCTTCGGTCTCGGAGGAACGACCACACTGCTTGCACGGACGTCTGCTCATCGCGTCAGCATTCTGATGCTTACGCCCTGGTCGGTGGACGATGTCAAATGGATAGGTCGACAGAGCTTGGATCCACATTGCGAGTTGGCCCTCCGGCTCTTTGAATCTCATGAGCCACCTCAAGGACCCGTGGTCGGTGCGCAGTAGGAACTTCTTCCCGTAGAGGTAGTGCCGCAACGACTTAACTAAGTGGACCACCGCCAGGAGTTCGCGCCTGGTCACGCAGTATGCCTTCTCAGCCTTGGTGAGTACCCTGCTGCCATAGGCCACCACCCTCTCCTGTCCGTCGACCTCTTGGGACAAAACGGCTCCGATGCCCCAACCGCTGGCATCCGTGTCCAGGATAAACGGTTTAGACCTGTCAGGCATGGCCAGGATGGGCGCCGCTATCATCTTCTCCTTCAGGGTCTCAAATGCGACCTGACAATCGTCGGTCCACACGAAGCTCTTCTCCTTCTGGGTAAGTTGATGCAGGGGCGCTGCCACGGTCGCAAAGTCTTTGACGAACCTCCGATAATAGCTACACAATCCGAGGAAACTCCGTACCTCGGTCTGGGAGACTGGGGTGGGCCAGTCTCTCACAGCCTGGACCTTCTCCGGTTCCGTCTCGACACCGGCGCCGGACACGACGTGTCCCAGGTAGGTGACTTTTCGGGCGCCAATGACACACTTGGAGGGTTTCAACTTAAGCCCGTGAAGTTGTAGTCTGGAACACCACCTCCAAGTTGGCCAGCATCTCGGTGAACGTCTTCCCGAACACGATGATATCGTCGAGGTAAATGAGGCACGTCTCGTAATGCAGACCGGCCAATACTGCTTCCATCAGGCGTTCAAAGGTTCCAGGGGCGTTGCACAGCCCGAACGGCATAACGCGGAACTGGTACAGGCCTTTGCGGTGGAAAACGCGGACTTGCATCGATCTTCAGGCGCCAATTCAACCTGCCAGTATCCGGACATCAGGTCGAGGGTAGACCACCACTGTGTCCCGTTCAGTGCGTCAAGACTGTCATCTTTCTCCGTGACGTCATTCAGGGCCCGGTAATCGACGCAGAATCTAGATTTCCCGTCCTTCTTCTTCACCAGGACGACAGGGGCCGACCACGGCCCCTCGGAGGGCTCGACCACACCTCGTCGTAACATCTCGTCAACCTGCTTGTCGATCTCCCATCGAGCATGAAGGGGCGGTCTTCTAGGTGGAATACGAATCAGGGGTGCACTCCCCGTCTTTATCTGATGCTGCACCCTGGTCGTACGTCCCAGGTCATCGTCATCGGCCGCAAACAAACCAGCGTGTCTATTCAGCATTTGTTCAACTTCCCTCAGCTGGGCTGCACTCAGGCCATCCCTGGACTTCTCCAACGCCGGCCGCATATATGCCGGCAGGGTCGTCGTCCGCGCCCTCGGCTCTGTAGGCTCCTCCGGATCATCACCCAGTGTGGACATACTACCACAGAAGGTACCAGCGTGAATGACGGTGGACTCATCGGAAGCGTTCAGCATACGAATAGGCACACTACCATCAGATGCAACTCGAGAAAGTGTTCTCGCCAGGACTAGGCCGGTCTTCTCGGTAAATGCGAGCTCCCCCTCTACTAGTCCAATCTCCCCCGGCGGAAACTTATAAAACAGGGCTATTCCCCCGGCAGAAACTTATAAAACAGGGCTATTCCACCAAGCGCCTCCACTCAAAGTTTCTCAAATTTGGCGATACATATCGCATGCTGATAGCAAAATACGAACGTAGCGTGCAAGATCTATGGCGCTACGTTTCGTAATATGTGTCTAATTCCGCTTAACCCGGGGCTAGGGGCCGTATGAGCCCATGTACTTCAAGATCCTCATGGTGCTCATATGAACAGTCACAATCAAAGCGTGACTGGGATACATCATTTTTTAGATGACGACTATATAACGAATATTATGGATTAAGAATACTGATCAGCGATACGGATTTGATATTTTGGAACATCATGATGTCTTGCCGGCATCATTGAAAATTGTTGACCGCTTCTCTCTTGCAGGAAACAAGCCTATGTTTATGTATACTTTGTCTTTTTGAATTTGGTGCTAATACTGTTATATGGAAATGGAATAGGTCTTTGGATTATGGACGCGGATATTCTCTAATGGACGACGGCTGGATTATGAATGACGGACTAGACGCTTGTAATTCCACCCTGGCCGGGGCAAGCATCTGGGTTCTAGGCGGTATGGTGATGGTCTCAGCCAGGGCCAAACGATAACAATCGAAACTTCCTACGACCTCACATTGCAGCTTCAATCGATGGCCTCTTGCGTCAAGGATACAGCCGTGGCGATACAGGAAGTCGTACCCCAAGATGGCGTCAATGGACAGATCTCCCACAACCAGCGTGTGCTTCCACACCGTCCCCTGGATCGATATCCTGAAGTCTCCCTCTCCGAGTAAAGGCATATGAGAACCGTCAGCCACCTTGATGGACTTGTACCGGGAGTCTCGAAGGACTGGTTTCACATCTGGGTCAAGCTGTTCCCATATCCGGCGGCTGATCAAGGAGATAGATGCTCCGGAGTCCACACAACACATCACTTTCACCGGTCCGATGGACGCGGGTAGGTATATCCCGGCTTCTCCTTGGTTATGAAGTGCGGGCTTCTGTCCCTGGGGCTTTGGTGGATTCCCGGACCCGGGTGGTCGTCTCGGGGGCGGAGAGGGTGAACGTCTAGGGCACGCCGCTCTAAAATGGCCGTCTTCTCCGCACCTCTAACATCCCCGGCGTGGTTGTCGTCCCGTCCTCTGCCCCCGCCTTGAACTTGAGCGTCCCGGTCCTGGGAAGCGCCTCTCAAATTCTTTCATCAGGGTAGCAATCTCTGCTCGAAGTCGGGCCTCCTCTTCCTCATCATCCTCAGGAACGTCAGCCGGGATGTCTTCTCCTGTAGCGGCTCTTGCCGTGGGGTCGGGACGTCGACGCTGGGCGTCTTGGAAGGCCTCTACTTCCACTGCTGCATGTACAGCCTCGTCTAGGGACTTCGGGCGGCACTGCCAGACTTTAAACCGTAGGTCTTCTCCAATTGCCTCGAAGAATTGGTCACGGGCCAGGGTGTCTTGGACCTCATCACCGGCGTCGGGGTAGGCCATCTGGCTGAGTCTCACCAGAGCTTGGCCCAGTTCGGGTAGATCTTCTCCCCTCAGTCGTCGCCTTGACTTCAGCTTGGACTTATACAGCTCTGTTTGGTTAGGCGGAGCGAAGCGTCTCTCCAAGGCATCACGTAGGCAGGTGAAATTTGCCTCCCCTGGTTTCATCTTCAGACTAGAGAGAACCTGTTGTGCTGGCCCCCGCAGGGATACGGCCAAGTGCTGTCCCTTCTCTTCCAGCGTCCACTGGTTTAAGGCTGCGCAATATTCAAAATGTACCAGGTGATCTCTCCAGGGCGTACTTCCATCGTAGGTCGAAGCCTTAACCAACGTCTTACGGGAAACATTGATGGTCTTCACTGTGGCTTCCCCACTGGTATCATCCGCTGAATGGTGCCCTTCTGCGACCCGGTTGCAAATCGTCTGTTCCCGTACAGGCTGGTCTATGGAGGTTCTGGTAGTACCCTCTTCGGCCCTGGGCGTGGACGTGTGGGCTGGGGCTCCCATCGTCGTCCGATTGAAGGTCCCCTGCATGGTTTGCATCTGTGCCTGTAAGCTCTTGAGGCCCTCTAGTAGCTCTTGGATGGTCGACGAAGTCTCAGTTTCGACGATGGCGGGCGTTGACAGTTCGGATGGTGCTCCCACCGGACTCACGTCTTCTGTCGTCGCCGATGTCGCTGAACCAGGCAACCCCGTCCTCAATCGCTCCCTCCCCTGTAGGATAGCTCGTAGACCCGCTATGTTCGTACGCCTCGGTGTTGCTAGGGAACTCATGGGTAATGGAGTTGTCAGCAGGACGTGGTTGTCGGTCATCTCTAGTAGTCGGTTGTTCTCTTCTGTTGTAGATCAGGCCAGATCCCACCGCTGCCACCAGTTTTCTCCGTGTAACGTGTACGAGCAGGACCAGTCGTGGTGTTTACGAGAAAACGAATCAATAACCGGGATTGCCCACTGGCATTCTGGCCGTCACCGTCGTTAACCCCTTCACTAGTAGAGATCCGGGGCTCGAAGACATGATCACAACCCTACAAGGATGACTGACGCTCATGTAAAGGTCTATTATGGTATATTCTGCACAAATAGTATACGCGGTTACAAATAATAGCGTAGAACCGCGTGGCTTAGACAGAATGTCTAAGGAGATGTAACGTTAAGATATTTACAGATATGTACAGACACTAGGGGAGTGTATGCAAATAAACTTGATGTATATATACACGTGATGTGAGAGGATGTGTGCACACAAAGTTAACGGATACGTACACTTGGTGTGTGCATATAGAGTTAACGGATACGTACCCTTGGTGTGTGCATATAAAGTTAACGGATACGTACACTTGGTGTGTGCATATAGAGTTAACGGATACGTATCCCTGGTGTATATGTGGATAATAGAAGAGAATGTGTGCAGTTTAAGCTTGATGTTATATGGCAAATAATATATATATGAGAGTGTATGCATATAGCTTTATAGTTAATATAGTGCTTTATGTCTATGCGCGATAAGGGCGGCCTGGCTGCTGGCCCTTGTCTTCTGGGAATAAGGGCGGCCTGGCTGCTGGCCCTTCTCTTCCGTCGTTGGAACGTTATGGATATAACTCCCTCTCCAGGGATGGCACCCCGTCGTTGGAACGTTAAGGATATAACGCTCTCTCCAGAGATGGCACCCCGTCGTTGGAACGTTAAGGATATAACGCTCTCTCCAGACAAGACACCCAGTCGTTGAAACGTCAAGGCCCGTTGGAACGTTACGGCGGTAACGTTCTCCCCAATATATATATACCCTCAGGCGTTGGAACGTCACGGCAGTGACGCTCTCTCCAGATATGGCCCCAAGTCGCTGAAACGTCACGGCCCGTTGGAACGTTACGCGGTAACGCTCTCTCCAGATACGACACCCAGTCGTTGGAACGTCACGGCAGTGACGCTCTCTCCAGAGACGTGGCAACCCGGCGTGTTCTTCACCCCAGTCGTCGGAGCCTGACCCTAACTTGTCAGCTCACCAGTCTGCTTCCCGCACAGGTAAGTATAGCCCGGCGTCTCAACCCTTACGGCTGCTGCGACCCGTCTATAGACACGCCTGTGACTACACAACTTCACGACGATCTCTCAGGTAAGTATCACGCACCACTCAACTCTCAGGGACCGTCAGGACAATTACTTGGGTATATCTGGTATTACCATTTCATCTGGTACCGATGAAACACCATTACTGCATGTCAACTGTCGTTGGCGACCCTCTGCGACCCGGTCGCAAGCTACTGCGACCTTTTGCGACCTTTGGCGACCCGGTCGCAGGTCTGTAGATTTCACGTTTAATCAACGTTTCTCGGGAAGAGAAATCTGTCTGTGCTGTGCCTTGTCTTTTCTGTCTGTAACTTGTATCTTGTCTTTGACCCTGTCTGTTCTTTACCGCTGTAATCTGTGCCTTGGCTTGACTGTACAGTCTGGCTTGACTGTACAGTCTGTCTTGTTACCACTTTTACATCGGTAAAACGAGGCCCGCCTGCACCGTATCTTGCCTTTACTGTGCGGTCTGTGATCTGTATTTCTTGTCTTTTTCTGTGTGGGCTGTGCTCTGTGTATCTTTCTTTAATGTGTGATAAATACACATATTCCTCTTGTGGAATCTGTGTTCTGTATCTTTCTTGTGTGATCT
>JAVTVY010008913.1:0-45687 GCA_036873755.1 Hanleya hanleyi | reverse complement strand
TAGTGAGGTGGCTTAGGACCATATTTTGGGGAGATCGTGACACGCTGGACCAAAGCACCAAATTTGGCACACTCGTCACTTGAGGCATATAGAACAATATCAGAAGGGGTGCCCTTTGCTCTGGGCTGTGTGATGCCCTCTCGCCCCCAAAAGGGCATCTGAGGGGCAATATTGTTATTTAAAGAATAGTTAGCCTAGAAACAGCTTCGTTATTTTCATTATCCTTCAGGCTGGGAAGCTGAAACTTGCCACACTGTATCACTGGTTCATGCGCTACCGGAAATTGTCACAAAATCCAAGATGGCGGCCATGACGACATCACAGTGACATCATATTCCCGAAATAAGTCATTTTGTGGACGATTTTTCGGACCGATTTTTCCCATTTTGTATTTGTGGAATTTTCTTCGCTGAAACTGCCTGGTAAATTAGTAAATAATGATCTTATTTGAGATAAAATACTTTTGAGCACTTTTATGAAGAACAACACATTAATTTTGAAGGAATACGATGAAAACAGAACTTTCTGGTACACCCTAATTTACTCATGAAGCTGTGCTCCGAGTTTTATGCAACAGGCTCAAAAATAACATCAGTATCATAAGCTATAACTGCTCTAAGTTACAGCCCTCGATGTTTCTTCATTTTGGAGTATAAGGGAAAAGTTTGTTGAGAAGGGAGAGCCGGGTGGCTGAAACCACCTATACCAATTAGGTTTACATAATCGCCTGTGTAAAAGGAAACAATCGCCCCTTATTCTTGTAAAAATTGACAATTCAGCTTTTCATCTCGTAAAATGGATAAAAGATGGAAATATCCAAGACTGGACAGTTTTGTAGCATTTACCAGATTCACCCCATGTTGAGGCGTTTACTTCATCAGACGTCCTCGATGCTCATCCATTAACATCTGATGAGTTATTTGTTTGAGTTGATCTGTCCTCACAGCTCACGAGCTAGCGTATCTAATTTCGCTTAAGGCGTTGCTAGGGCCGTGGGGATACTTCATAGTATCCATATTAACAGCCGCAATAAAAGCGCGGCTGAGATACTAAGGCTACGACCGAGAATCCACCGTATTCTCGGGTCTGCAGGTGAGATGCCAAGGGAAGCTTTCTGTTAAGTCATATGGTTGCTTTTTAATCGCCAGATGTCAATTTTTCCCACTTCTTGCATATCGCTCCAATTTCAATCTTTCTACTTTTAAGTTCGGGAGAAGAATAGCTGAATTAACAAGTGTTACACGGGCCGGGGACTTGTGTTTAGTTCTATACGTCTCTGTTTGTATATTTGTGACCGCCGAAAAAAAGCCAAAATTATTGGACGTAATGGTACGAACCTTCATCTGAAGAGTGTTGGTGTCAGTGAAGGTGAAACTGAAAAGAACAATCCCAAAAGGGCATCTAACGCCTGTTGGAGGCCGGGATTTTTTATTGGAAGGCCACCAAATTATGTCAGGATAGCTAACAGAGCTGTATGGCCAGAAAATTAAAGGGAGTCTAAAACCAAGAAGGAATCAAAAGAACATTTAATGCCCAATGGAGACCGAGAACATGCAACATACAAGTAAGGGTGAGTGAGTGAATAGAATTTAGCGTGGCTTTCATCAATTTGTCAGCTATATCGCGACGAACCAACTAAGCACCACCCAGCCAAGTTGCGTTCCTGTTACTTCAAAGAAATCTTTGAAGCAGCATGGAACCAGACACCCTCCATCCACCCTATAAAACACTGAGGATAGCACACACGACACAGATAGGACGCTTACATGGTGCAATAAAGACAATTGATATTACAGTGCTAGACATCACATTATCAAGTTCCTGTTGCTTCTCAGCAAAATGTTTTGAAGCAACAGGAACCTGACCCACCCAATCACCCGCGCAACATACAAGTAACATGTTGTAGCACTTGTCTATATATTATCATTGAATGGACACAGCTTTGATCGAATGTTCATGGAACTTTGTCAAGATAGCTGTGGGAATACCAAGTGTGGAAATAGAGGCCCGCAATATTGGTTTTTTTTGGTCAAAAGCCTGTCAAACATTTTCAGGATAACTATAGGGATCTCAGAGAGTGAATAGACACAGAAAAAGGATCGGAAATTGCATTTAACGCCCATTGAGGGACAGGAACATGAAATTAACATTAAAATAACACGTTGACTTCTATCCGTCGCTATTGACATGACCGAGAGTGCTTAGGACGATTTCAGGTTCAGAGGCAGATTGGGGGAGGGGTCTGAAACTACACCTTATTCCCACTGGGTGACAATACCATTATATTTACACATTTACATGTGCATGGTTCAGGACACGTGCACTACTCCAATTATATGCCGGTTCTGCAGGCACACCCACTAGTAAAATGATACTGAATAGGGAGGATCCTGTATTCAATTGTTATTGTTGGATTCACCTTCATCCCCTCCCGCTCTTCCCAATAAAATTTTCTCTGATGCTCGGAAGTGTTGAGAGCTGGCACTTTGTGTCCATATAGCAAATCATATTAGGGCCATTTAATTCTCGGAGAAGAGCATCATGGGTAAATTCAAAATGGACGACAGTTGTGTTTTTGTCGTATTTTCTTCAAAATTGGTGTATTTTGTCTACGTGAAAGTGCATAATAATATTTTATTTCATATCAGATGATTATTTACTGATTTACAAGGCAATTTGAGCGAAGAAAATGGCACAAATACAAAATTTGAAAAATCGATCAGAAAAATCGTCAATAAAATGGCTTATTTTTATAATATGACGTCACTGTGACATCATCATAGAGGCCATCTTTAATTTTGTTACATTTTATTGTAGCGCTGGAACCAAAGATATAATGTGGCAAGTTTCAGCTTCCTAGCCCCAAGGATAACGAAGACATGAAGCTATTGGGAAGCCAACTATTTTTTCAATGATAATATTTTCCCTTAGATGCCCTTTTGGGGGCCAGAGGGCGTCACACGGCCCAGAGCAATGGGCACCCCTTCTGATATTGTTCTGTATGCCTCAAGTGATGGGTGTGCCAAGTTTGGTGCTTTGGTCCAGCGTGTCACGATCTTTTTGCTAAGCCACCTCACTATTTAGGGTGATAGCCATCACCCTTTTAAGATGATGGCGGAAAAGGGTGATGGCTCTAACTCATAATATTTTTTGGTTTATGCTGTCTTCGCCATTTTAGGGTGATAAGTAACACGTTTTTTTCTGGATGTGAGAAACAATCGCAAATTAACTGAGACAAGTACAGGATTTAGAAATTAGGGACCAGATTGAATGAATGGGAATGAATTTTAGCCTAAAAATTCCAACGTTGATGCTTGTCACTTGTGAAAGTACTTTATCCAGTTATTGTTATCAGTCACTGTAGCTATATCATTGCAGCGTCATTATCCCGAAATTACCAGAAAAGACACCAGAAATAAGAGATAAGGCATATTTTATGGACATAACTTTAAAATTTTGCTATCCATCTATAGTTCTGATGTCTGGTTTCACTGGGATATATTGCTGCATTAATATGGAAAACATTCTAAATGTCACCACGAAGAAAAATATCAGTTCCAGGTCATTAAAGAAACTCTGTGATTCGCTACACGTCTGTGCGAACACACTGTTCATCTTCTTTCATTTGCAGAAAGAAAAAGCGATAAGAGGCATTAAATTTCTTTTCAGTCAAGTGTCGATTAGAATATGATGTCGAATCTTACATTTGTATGAATAAAAAAATTCATTGACAGGCTCACTCTGTTATGCCTTTAGCCCCAATAGCGAAAGTTCACCTTTCCGATCTGCACCATCTTACCGAGCTACGGGAATTTTACATTTCATTAGAAAATAAACATAGCTTAATGACCACATTCTCCATGTGTATTTCACCCTACTCCAGCTTAAAAAATCATTGTCACATGATCGCTCCTTTTCAACGAGCCAGTGAAATTATCAGGGTTTTACTATATGACCTAGAAAGAGAAGACTGTAGTACAGAGGGACACGACTTTGTGCTACTGCTCGAGATGAGATCGAAGTTCAGGAAATTAACTACTTTATTTCTCACAATCCTGATGCATAGTTTCTTGTTTTTTCTTGAGAAGATCGACATTACAGACGGCCTAAAATTATATTTGAAAGAAATAAAATCGGCGGTAGTTCATATGGACGATAGTGTTTTCTAATTTGCGATGGGGGGGCACTTCGAGGCCCACCAAGAGATCATTTCATTCCATCGCTTTCTGGAGGTGTATCTTCGTTCTATGAATGTTATTGCGCCGACGTCGGATCTCACGGGACCTCTCGGATATGACCATTTGTGAAACGCCCTAATGTACTCAGATATCTCCTTTACCGCATGGCTACGTGCAGAAGTGACTACAAATGATCGTACAATGCGTTCGGATGAGGATCTGCACGTGACATACCGTATTCTAACCCCATCACGCGAGGTGCGGTTTCAATCCGATCCAACAACCTGGAGCAGTTTTGCGCATAATCGAACTACTCTTCATATCCTAACTATCAACGGAGGAAACTAATGTTTAGAGCATTATTTGTATGGCTATGTCAACATTGATATAACGCAGACTTGATAAGTAACTGGACCGTTCCACGAATAGCGCTTTTAATATTGTATGATGACACTTCCGGCAGAGTGCGCTCGAGCGGGAATCCTCAGTCCGCAAACTTGAATTTTGCCGGTCAGATGGCTGGGATATAAATATACTCCTGTGAGGTGATTGGATAAGAGGGTTAACGAAAAGGGAGTATGAGAAAATGTATATATTCAATATACAACCACTGGATCCATGATCTATTGATTTGTTAGCAATAGATGCTCTCAATTACACACGTTGCAATCATAGGCTGTTCGAAAATAGGGCGATGACATTTGGGGAGGTAGAGGCTTCTAGACCGGTATAATGACTAAGAATGTCCTGGGGTATAGGGGGGGGGGGTGGCGGTTGGGTGGGCGGGTTAGTGCTGGAACAATTGGAACAGCTTTGCCATCTGGAAGTATATACCATCCACATATTCCAATGGACGAATGTCTGGAGTGGCATTCGACGTAGCTGGGTATAAAATTGGGGCAAAACTCCTTGCAAATAATCCTCGCATCTTAGGATCTTACATTCCACTATTTAGAGTTACTCCCATCATTTATTTGAGAATAACATGTATGTACCCCATCCACATGCATATAAATTATTGTAAATTAAATCGTGGGGCACAGGATCTTTGTGGTATCAAACTTGTTTTAATAATTACTCGTTATGCATAGAGACCCCATATTTCGACACTTCACACTATTACCACTTCCCACACCCTGTGAGTGATTCCAATGGTTAATATTCAGTGTTTCCCATTATCAGGTAATGTATTGTTATACGCCGACAACTATGACGAGGCCATCTGCGTATGAGGCCAGCCATGATTCGGCTATAGAGTTTTAAGGAAGATAGCAGCATGAATGTCGGAAAAGTTAGTTGCAGTACATTTTAATCTACTTCAAATATTATGGATTGGTTCAAATGGAACTCAAAGTTAAGAAGTGTGCTCAGATTATTGCGTTGACGCTCGTACATCAATGTTGATGTTGACCAAATATGGTAACGCTGTGCGGGAATTTGACAACCTCATTCCCAAATCCGCCCATTTGTCAACGTGTGATCGATAATAAATTACAACACATATAAGGGAAGTGGGAAGAGGTGCCGACATACTGACAGAGCCACATGACTTCACAGTATAGTCTTTCGGTTAACCTATTCTAAAGCACATACCAAGAATCTAAGGATTCGTGGTATGTGTTGTATCTCAGGTACGCTTTTATTGTGCCTGTTCATGTGGCAACTTGGATGATATGACCACATGGCCCCTAGCTATGATGGAAATGCTCTGACAACTCATATATTGGTAATTGGTGAGCTGTTTCGCTGTGACAACTCATACACTGGCCATCGTCGGGAACGAAAATAGCCCATAGACACAAGGGTTCCGATCTGCTGAGGTTCGTATTTATTGTAATTATTCTTTGATCTGTACCATTGATTTGGAGTTGCCTGTAATGGGCTGTATTTGTTTTAGTTGCTACTCTAAATTATAGGGGCAATATATTGTTGGAGTTTAAGTTTGGAATCTCTTGAAGCGATTTTACTTGGAGTAGCATTTCTTGAAGATGAATTTCTTGAGGGTGCCAAAATGACTGACGCTAATTTCAGCTGAAAAGATCCGCACAGCATACCGTCTAAATTTTACCCCCAATCAAACTAACACACCAATAAAAGCTATAACTAAAACCCAGAAGAGGGACAAGTAGGGGTGTACCAGCTGTCGTGTGTGATCCGAATAGATGGGTCTTAAAAAAACATTGGTAGTTTTTGTTTAGTCTGAGAAATTTCGCTCAAGCTTCTACACTCATCGGAATAATAAAATAGCCAATACTGGCGATAATTTGAAATATTACAATTGTGAGAATGAAGTTCGGCAATGTGTAGGTCACCGTAAACGCTTAATTGTGCGTCTCTAACACCATGCTCCCACAATAGGTACTCTCAACGAACGACGAAGATATACCTCTGGTTCGCGTGGCCACATGTTGCTTCGAATTACCACAGTGAGACTTGCAGTACTTTAAGTACTTTCATTCTGTTACGTCTCTGGTCATAGTTTGCTGATGTCCAGCGCCCAAAAATAGCGAATGACATATTTGATAGTGAATCGTAATAGACACTTGTTCACACAACATGGGAATGAATGTAGATTGAACTTTTCGACAAGTTGTGAACCGGTATACCAAGTTTCTTTACGAATATGGTGGCAGATATCAGCCATCATACTATCTAACCGGAGATAAGTGCCATGCGGATACCTCTCCACATGAACAGCTGCAATAAAAGCGCGACTGAGATACTAGGCCTACGTCCGAGAATTCACCGTATTCTCGGGTCTGAATGTTACGTGTCGACGTATACTTTCCTGTAGAGTCATATGTTGCTTTTTAGTCGCCCTTGTCCCACCTCTTGCACATCGCTCCAATTTTGGAACTTCTCAAGGCTTGGGGGCCATTCCCTCCCCATAAATATTTTTCTTACCCCTTGAACTAAGAGACTGAAATTTACCACTCTATACCCTTGGGGCAATCTCTTCCCGAAAAACTAAAAGATCTAATATGGCCGCTTTGATGACACCACAATGACGTTATTTAAAACCAAAAGAAACAAAAAAAATTGGTCGATTTGTCGGCCAGAATTTTCGATTTGTTCATTAATATGTTTTCTTTTTTAGAACTGTCCGCCAGATTTTTCGATTTTTTCAAAATATGTTTTCTTCTCTAAAACTGAATGATGCATTAGGAAATAATAATCTGATAGGAAATAAAATAGATTTCTCCACCTTTCCTCGCAGTAAAAAAAAGGAATTTTGAAAAAAACATCACTTTTCTGGTATCCCACATAGCTGCCATTTTGAATTTGCCAATGATCATGTGATGGGGTATGCAAATAGGCTCAAAATAGCCCCAATATGATAAACTACAAAGTCACTGCCCCTTCCCCCCTCCCCCCCCCACCCCACTTTCCAATATCGCCAGCAGGGGGGTAGGCGGCCTACCACGGACAACTGAACAGCATTACCTTCAATAATACACTCGTATGGCATGGCATCTACAGCTTCAACTTATCAGGATCAATTTGATAACGTCTGACTCGAAGTCATATGACGGTGCTGAGTTGCTGTCGACAGACTGCACTTTTCCATATCGTTTAAAGAACTGAGCCACTGTACTTGAGTTCACAAAGTCAGGTAACCAGCGCACAAAAACTTCAACTCTGCGATGTGAATATTGCATGAAATGTACTTCAAAGTGAACACAGTTCAGAAAGTCCACCTCCAGTACTTTGCTCGTAACATCTCGTGATATCAGCTCAAAGAACCATTCTCTGGGTGACTTTGTTTGCCCCAATGCCCGGATATCCGCCACATCAAACCCTGCTCTCACAAACGCCTTCACGAAACAGTCACGGAACAAGCTGGGAGACCTGATTGGTCCCGAAATCACCACTCGCACAGTACACGCCAAACGTTCCAGATCAATTACAAGCGTCTGGTCCGTCATTCATAATTCAGCCGTCGTCCATTAGAGAATATCCGCGTCAATAATCCAAATACCTATTCCATATTTCATATAACAGTATTAGCACCAAATTCAAAAAGACAATCATATTATACATAAACATAGGCTTGTTTCCTGCAATAGAGAAGCGGTCAACAGTTTTCAATGATGCCGGCAAGACATAGGATGTTCCAAAAATATCAAATCCGTATCGCTGATCAGTATTCTTAATCCATAATATTCGTTGTAAAGTCGTCATCTAAAGAATGATGTATCTCAGTCACGCTTTGATTGTGACTGTTCATATGAGTACCATGAGGATCTTGAAGTTCATGGGTTCATACGGCCCCTAGCCCCGGGTTAAGCGGAATTAGACACAAGTTACGAAACGTAGCGCCATAGATCTTGCACGCTACGTTCGTATTTTGCTATCAGCATGCGATATGTATCGCCAAATTTGAGAAACTTTGAGTGGAGGCGCTTGGTGGTGTAGCCCTGTTTTATAAGTTTCTGCAACAATGTTTTGTGACGTTGATTAAAATCGTCACATTTAACACAGGATCGAGCAAATGCTACTAGGCGTGATATGTATACGCCATATGCAGGTCCCACTGGAATATTACTGTCCAGAAAGGGATAGTTTACGATGTCGAAATTGTAATCATCTCTTTTGTCATACAGTCGACGAGAGAGAAGGCCCGCTTCATTTTTATAGAGATATAGGTCTAAATATGATGTGCCTGTAGGGTTATCTGTAGTTTCCTTCAAATCCAGTGAAGGTGGATATATATCCTTCACTGCGTCATTTATATAGCGATTATCCACAGCGAGAAGATCGTCTATATAGCGTTTGGTGAATGAGAAGGAACGGGCTTTGAACGGATCGGTTTTTGAAAGCGCCTGCATATAGTCATATTCATAAGAGAACAGATATAGGTCAGCCAACAGGGGTGCACAATTAGTACCCATTGGAATACATATATGCTGCTGATATATTGTTGCCAAATTTCACATAGATATTATTAATGAGAAATCCAAGCAACTCTATAAGCAAAGAAACATCCCATGAATGATATATCCTGTATGTAGTAGAGCTAAAGAATGCTTTATGGCATCCGACATTAATATATCTACGATCAGTTTTCTTGAACACAGATACTATTAATGAACTTAGACGGTCAATAAGGTCCTGATGAGGGATTGTAGTATAGAGAAGCGAGAAGTCCCATATGGATACATGTCTGTACGGTATGTGACATTTAGCATCAAGTTCTTCCGTAAGACATTTTGAGTTTTTCAATATCCACATACATTCCACGAGTTTTTAGAAATAGTGGCGCAATACCTTTCCCAAAATGTTTTTACATCCTGAAGGGCCCTCGTCAACAGGGTTGAAAGAAGCTTGGTGGTGCAGCTGCTAGAACCAGCTATGAATCTAGCTTTGTATGGTGATTTATGCATTTTGGGGGTCCAGTATACTTTTGGTATATCATTATGTTTGGTTGGAATACAAATACCTCTTTCCTTGAGAAACGTTTTGTGATTGTTAAATAAATTTTCCAGAGTAAATGCAGTTT
The DNA here is from genome assembly GCA_036873755.1 of Hanleya hanleyi. Classification (NCBI taxonomy): domain Eukaryota; kingdom Metazoa; phylum Mollusca; class Polyplacophora; order Lepidopleurida; family Hanleyidae; genus Hanleya; species Hanleya hanleyi. Next base: position 36,009 of record JAVTVY010008913.1, on the reverse strand, counting down.
GAGAGTAAGTAGACGTATTTGATGACGATATGTTTACACTCAATTCTTCAACCAGCACCTGGTAATAGTAATATTTACATATGAATATTATATTATTTGGAGCTTTGTCTACTGGGACGATGACGAATTTACTCTGGAGATTTGCTAGAACTTCTTGCGAATTGGGGCTTCTCAGTACTTGTTTTGCTTGGGGAAGGGTACTTCTGTCAATATGGCGGATTGTTACAACGACCTCGCTCTAGCCATTATGTAAAACAAAGCACAGAGCACAGAGAACACAAAATACGTCCTCACACTGTTTCTGAGAAAGTCCTCTCCAATTTCTCTCCTGATTGAAATGAGCTTGACCTCATTTATACTAAGGCAGGGAGCCCGTGCACCAAAATGGTCGTCCCGTTTGCACCTCGAGCTGACCAATTTCTGACTGTACAGCATGGAAGAGTAGGGTATGCACTGGTCATCCCAGTGGTGGCAGGCCAAACATCCTTGTGGGTATAAAGTAGCTGCAGCGATTTTGCCGTGAGCTAAATGATACTAATTTTGTGAAAATACATGGGGGAGGGAAAAATGTAATCATTTGTCTTCAGCTGGTTAAATTAAACGAGAGATGTTTCGACGTCGCAATGGTATCATAATTACCCCCGTCGGTCCTTGGGGAGGGACAAACAATTACAACACATATAAGGGAAGTGGGAAGAGGTGCCGACATACTGACTGCGTCACATGACTTCACAGAATAGTCTTCTGGTTAACCTATTTTAAAGCACATACCAAGAATCTAACGATTCGTGATATGTGTTGTACCTCAGGTACGCTTTTATTGTACCTGTTCATGTGGCAGCTTGGATGATATGACCACACGGCCCCTAGCACCGGCATAAGCGGTATTAGATACAAATCTAGAGAGCTATGATGGAAATGCTCTGACAACTCGTATACTGGTAATTGGTGAGCTGTTTCGCTGTAACAACTCGTACATTGGAGATTGGTGAGCTGTATCGTCGTCAGATGTAAATGACGGCATTTAACACAAAAGTTTGTAAGGCCCGATGTCGACCCAGCATCAACTTCCCACAAATGGCAACAAATGCCAACAACTTCCCACAAGACCAACACTAATCTATGTGATATATTTCCAGTATGGAACAGAATTATGAACTGAAAATTTCTGGCATCATATCTTATCATACTCGGGCCATTCTAAGTCATTGCGAAGAAGCTTAGTGACAAAGATTCATGACATCACAAAGATGGGTACCCTCAATAACATATAGATACACGCTGGATTTGGGGGTTGGTATACACTTCGTCCTTTTAACATCGTCAAATCTACGATTACTGTAACAATCTGTATATAGATGGAAAGCTGACTTGGTGGCCTATCGAAATAAAGAACTTGGCGGAATTTTCGAGATATGACGTCATCATGATGGCATAATAGCCTCGTAATATAGAAGCATTTTCAGCTATATTTTGTTCAGTTGAATATTTTACTAAAAGAATAGGGCGGAACACGTCACTAATTCCAGAATAAGGCATCTCGATAGTATTGTACTCAAAATAATTCCAGGGTTAACATATCAGAAGTTTTAGTGAACAGTGTTGCAGGAAAACATCGAAATTGGGAGAACAAAATGGCCGCCATTACGAGCTGATTGAATGAGGCTAGAATCCTGATATATGGTTCTTTTGGCGCATTTTCGGAATCACGAAATATAATGGTATATATGAGAAATTGGAGCGATATGCAAGCGGTGGGGAAAATTGACGACGTCTGGCGACTAAAAAGCAACCATATGGCTCTACAAGAAAGCTTCCCTCGGCACCTAACATTCAGAATCGAGAATATGGTGGATTCTCGGACGTAGCCTTAGTATCTCAGCCGCGCTTTTATTGCAGATGTTCATGTGGAGACTATGAAGTATATCCACACGGTTCCTAGCGCCAGCTTAAGCGGAATTAGATACGCTAGCTCGGGAGCTGTGATGACAGATCTGCTCAAACAACTCATCTGATGTTAATGGATGAGCATCGTGGACGTCTGATGAAGTAAACCGCCTAACCTGTTAAATGCAAGAATACCCAGAGAAACTAACCTGCAATTACAACACATATAAGGGAAGTGGGAAGAGGTGTCGACATACTGACTGCGTCACATGACTTCACAGAATAGTCTTCTGGTAAACCTATTCTAAAGCACATACCAAGAATCTAACGTTTCGTGATATGTGTTGTATCTCAGGTACGCTTTTATTGTACCTGTTCATGTGGCAACTTGGATGATATGACCACACGGCCCCTAGCACCGGCATAAGCGGTATTAGATACAAATCTAGAGAGCTATGATGGAAATGCTCTGACAACTCGTATACTGGTAATTGGTGAGCTGTTTCGCTGTGACAACTCGCACATTGGAGATTGGTGAGCTGTATCGTCGTCAGATGTAAATGACGGCAATTAACACAAAAGACTAGTCTGTAAGGCCCGATGTCGTACGGCTTAAATTTCCCACCAAAGGCAAAGACATTAAATGCTCAGCAGCTGGGCAGTCTGAGCAGAGGTGGTAATTACCATAAAAGTAGATAGGAAAACGAAGATTCAGCGTCAGGTGGATATAATCTTTCAAGCCAAGATCATTGTTAAATATATAATAGGGCAACATAATAAAAATTGCCTTGAAGCCACAATAAAATCACGAAGATTCATTCAGTGTTTGACATACATGATATGTAATATTAGCTATCTAACTCTATCCGAGGGTCCTGCTTGATAAGAACTTTGACGATTTCAAACAACGTCAGGATGTGTGCAACTTAAATGTGATCGTTTATCATGCCTTCGCAAAGTGTCACTAAGGTTGAAATCTATGCAAAAGTAATGTCATATCCTATCTCTATGGTATGCATAAATACATGTAAGTAGACCATTCATGCATTCTGACAACAGCATTTAATGACTGTACTGTATAAGTTGGGAACAACCGGGCAATCAGTATATACATTACATAGGATTGTTTATCTGACTTTTGCTTGATACTATGCCTTGGAATATTACATACAATGGATAACGTAACAATACAAATGCTACGTTTCCATATCGAGTTGTGCCTGTGAATCTCTGTTCTATTTTAGAATGCGATCTCTCTAGCATCCCATATATCCAAAATTATACCCTTACTCAACAGCACGACATATCACAGATTGACTCAGCACAAGACTCTAACCAATGAAATAAGAAGATGGTAGATTTTCAGAAGAATTCTCCATAATAAATCTTGCTTCATCGATTGTTTATGCATCTTTCTGAGAGTGGATGACATTGACTCATCGATTTTCTCTAAATTACTCGGAAAATAAACATTCTCAGTGTGCTCTAGGAAAGGAACATGAAGTAGTAGTAAGATTTGAGAACAGCCATATACTAGAACTCTGCTGCTATGATTTGCGTTCCTGCTGTTATTCTGGGCTTCGTTAGTTGAAACTAAAATGTTGGTATCCAAAGTACCTCTTCCAGGTGGGAGTACATTACAATCTCTCTTGGTTGGGGAATGGCTTTGAGGTGAGCTGAAACAAATATAGTTTGCACCGGCCATATTGCAGCGCAAAATAACTATATTACAGTTTACAAGAGTGGGAGTGTTGATCGACGATCTTCTAAGCAATGCCAAAATGATGCAATGTACCATGAGTCTTTCGACTTGTTTTTTTTTCATTCAGTCTTATCAGTCGGCCATCCAAGGTGCCTAGGGAAGCTTTCATGTAGATTGATATGGTTGCTTTGTAGTCGCCAAACGTGGGCAATTTTCTCCACCTCTTGCATATCCACACGCTCCTCTTTGTTTTCTTCTTATCTGTTCTTATACTTCTTTATTTTGATTTGTATGTATTGTTTCACTCCATGAAAATGTGTTGTGACATACTCTCATGTTCTTGCTCCATAGCCCTTCTCCCATTTATAGTTTGATAAGTGATAAGTTTTTTCCTGTGGGATATACTCGTTTCTGACAAGTGATGTACAATATTTCCACATCAAAAGTCTCAAAGTATTTGGACAATTTCCTATAATGTCATAATGGCATTACTTCCTCTCACTTAAGAAACCATAACCTCGAAGATATACATAGTATAGGGTACAATGACCATACAGCTGGGGTGGGTATACATGCCGTTGTAGTTTGGGTAACTTGAAGGAAGACACATATGCACATGTATCTATTGAACTATGTCAATTCAATTTATCTGCGAAGATATGGATAAAATCGCAACAGGACAATCATCAGTTGTTCATACATTCGAATGCGAATCTAGTCTACCTAATGGAGATAATTACTCAAAACGAAGAAACAGTAAGATTAGTTGTATATGCATGCATACCAGTTGACAATGAACACAACCAATTAGGTTTCGGACCTAGTATGTGTTTTTTTCTGAAGACTCAACTAACCTTTGTAATATCGTAGCTTGCCTTTTTTTAAAACTATTTTCATCAAGTTCACCTACACTAATAACCTTTCGTCTGACCCACATAATCTACTGATGTTGAACATTTTTTTTTGCTATCTACTGTTATACATTTAGCCATTATTGGTCAATAACACCTCAACTGACTTACCAAGTCTTTTACAAAAGTTAGACTGTTGGTGCCTTCTCATTGATTGTTCTTGAATAATCTTTCGACCGTGATTGAGAGAGATTTTTGATGGCTATGATTAGATTCTGTGGCTAGATTGCAATTTTTTTTATTTTAGCCATTTACGTGCACAAGATGGACAATGAGCTGATACGTGAGCTGATACACAGACGTTTCTGAATATAAAACATGGGTCAATCATGTTGATTTGAAAGTTCCGACAGTAAATGAAAACAAATTACTTTGGCTGCTCCGATGGCATAACTTTCTTGGCAGGTAGTTGTGGTCGATTATAACGCTGATTTTCAAGATTTCTAATCATTTCCCTTGCCAATATTCTGGCGACAGAAAAGACATTATTCCAGATAAACTAAATTAATTCCATGCGCTATATGGTAGAAAAAATGCTAAAGCCTAAACGAAAACGCAAATTTTTCAACACCCCTCTCGAGTGCTATTTTGGACATACTCATGATCCTTTGCCACTAGGATTCTGCACTATGAATTAAAATGATCCCAGTAGGATGTCAGAAAGTTTCTGTTCATAATTCCTTTCCATTCTGTATATAAGTCAAATAGATTAGTGGGAGACAACTTGTCCCCTCTCCCAGCACATATACGGGTAATTACGACGTCATTGTGACGTCGAAATGTTTTGTATTTTTGTTTAAATACTTTTATTATCTAGTGGAAAGCATGAGCTTTAGCTTGGTGTATAACATCTTCAAGAAAACTGATCGTAGATATATTAATGCCGGAAGCCATAAAGCATTCTTTAGCTCTACTACATACAAGAGATATCATTCATGGGATGTTTCTTTGTTTATAGAGTTGCTTGCATTTCTCATTAAAAATGCATATGTGAAATTTGGCAACACAATATATCAACAGCATATAGGTATTCCAATGGGTACTAATTGCGCACCCCTATTGGCTGACCTATATCTGTTCTCTTATGAATATGACTATATGCAAGGGCTTTCAAAAACCGATCCATTCAAAGCCCGTTCCTTCTCATTCACCAAACGCTATATAGACGATCTTCTCGCTGTGGATAATCGCTATATAAATGACGCAGTGAAGGATGTATATCCACCTTCACTGGATTTGAAGGAAACTACAGATAACCATACAGGCAGATCGTATTTAGACGTATATCTCTATAAAAATGAAGCGGGCCTTCTCTCTCGTCGACTGTATGACAAAAGAGATGATTACAATTTCGACATCGTAAACTATCCCTTTCTGGACAGTAATATTGCAGTGGGCCCTGCATATGGCGTATACATATCACGCCTAGTAGCATTTGCTAGATCCTGTGTTAAATGTGACGATTTTAATCAACGTTACCAAACATTGTTGCAGAAACTTATAAAACAAGGCTACACCACCAAGCGCCTCCACTCAAAGTTTCTCAAATTTGGCGATACATATCGCATGCTGATAGCAAAATACGAGCGTAGCGTGAAAGATCCATGGCGTTACGTTTCGTAACTTGTGTCTAATTCCGCTTAACCCGGGGCTAGGAGCCGTATGAACCCATGTACTTCAAGATCCTCATGGTACTCATATGAACAGTCACAACCAAAGCGTGACTGAGATACATCATTCTTTAGATGACGACTTTACAACGAATATTATGGATTAAGAATACTGATCAGCGATACGGATTTGATATTTTTGGAACATCATGATGTCTTGTCGGCATCATTGAAAACTGTTGACCGCTTCCCTTTTGCAGGAAACAAGCCTATGTTTATGTATACTATGATTGTCTTTTTTAATTTGGTGCTAATACTGTTATATGGAATATGGAATAGGTATTCGGATTATGGACGCGGATATTCTCTAATGGACGACGGCTGAATTATGACTGACGGGCCAGACGCTTGTAATCTATCGTTTTGTTTGTTCCAATTCTAAATAAATGATTATACGTTCCCCTATCCCAACTATATTATGGAAATTATTATCACCACCGATCACAGCAAAATCGCTGTAGCTACCTCATGCCTACACGAATCTTCGGCCTGCCGCCCCATGGGCTAACCCACATACCCTAATCTTGAAGTCTACCGGGTTCAGCAATTGGTCGGCTCGAGGTGCGAACGGGAGCTAATTCTAGGCCCCTTATCTCGCACGGGCTCCCGGCTTGGATTTGGGGGATTGTTATAGTTAATAATGATTGATGTATTTCGATTATTATTGTGAAGCGTTTTCGTAGACAACCACTGCCTACTGAATGTCAAATCTGATTCTTTAAGTAATAGAGTGTGAATTAGCATATCCTAAAATAATTATGGAGCATGGTATTGTTTGTATCGACTGAGTTCAACAACACACTGGATTTGAATGTTCAAATCAGGGGAGATAATTGGACGTTGGGCCGATTTCCACCGCGCTGGATCTGATTATCTCCCGCGATGGAAAACTGAAATGGGAAACTGTCCCGAGAATGAGAATGAAGAGACGAAGAATATGCATTCCACAGGGCTTCGCTAGCTGTAGCTGAAGTCGCCCATATTGAAGCACTCTTTTGGGGGTTAAATACTGTACTATAAGAATCTGAAAGTTCCAATATTATTTACATAAAGTTAAGAAGTTATTGGAGAATAAATTTTCACAAATGGCTCCATTCACATTCAAATATTACAGATGTGATTATCAGAATCTCACAGTTCTCATTCAAATTTCCTGATTGAACAGATTTCAGAAAATATATTACTAGTTTTGGAGAGTTTATTCATAGCAATTCAATTGAGCAAAAAGAATGATGAGGGCCCTTCACGAGATAAAAGCATTTCGGGAAAGGTATTGCGCCGCTATTTCTAAAATCTCTGGCATTGAATGTATGTAGATATTGAAAATCTCAAAATCTCTTACGGAAGAACTTGATGCTAAGCTGTACAGACATGTATCCATATGGGATTTCTCGACTCTCTATACTACAATCTCTCATCAAGACCTTATTGACCGTCTAAGTTCATTAATAGTATCTGTGCTCAAGCAAACTGCTCGCAGATATATTGTCAGAAGCCATAAAGCATCCTTTGGCTCTACTACATACAAGGGATATCATTCATGGAATGTTACTTTGTTTATAGAGTTGCTTGAATTTCTCATTAAAAATATGTGAAATTTGGCAACACAATATATCAACAGCATACAGTTATTCCAGAGGGTACTAATTGTGCATCCCTGTTGGCTGGCCTATATCTGTTCTCTTATGAATATGATTATATGCAGGCGCTTTTAAAACCCGATCAAATTAAAGCCCGTTCTTACTCAATCACCAAACGCTATAGAGACGATCTTCTCGCTGTGGATAATCGCTATATAAATGACGCAGTGAATGATATATATCCATCTTCACTGGATTTGAAGAAAACTACAGATAGCCCTACCGGCATGTCATATTTAGATCTATATCTCTATAAAAAATGAAGCGGGTCTTCTCTCTCGTCGACTTTATGACAAAAGAGATGATTACAATTTTGACATCGTAAACTATCCCTTTCTGGACAGTAATGTTCCAGTGGAACCGGCATATGGCGTATACATATCTCGCCTAGTAGTATTTGTTAGATCCTGTGTTGAATGTGACGATTTTAATCAACGTCACAAAACCTTATCGCAGAAACTTCTAAAACCGGGCTATACCACCAAGTGCCTCCACTCAAAGTTTCTCAAATTTGGCGATACACATCGCATACTGATATCAAAGTACGAGCGTAGCGTGTAGCGTGCAAGATCTATGGCGTTACGTTTCGTAACTTGTGTCTAATCCCACTTCTTTCTTGCAGGAAACTAGCTTATGTTTATGTCGGTATGATTATTTTTTTTTGAATTTGGTGTTAATGCTGTTATATGGAATATGGAAAAGGTCTTTGGATTATGGACGCGGATATTCTTTAATGGACAACGGCTGAATTATTAATGACGTACAAGACGCCTGTGATACAAAATCTGATCGCTTGGGTACCTCTGGAACTTTAAGCCTACCAGGCCTGTGAGGGAGGGGCGGGGAGGGGGGCCATCGTGACTTTGTCGTTTATCATATTGAGGATATTTTGAGCCTATTTGCATACACCATCAGATGATCATGGGCCAATTCAAAATGACATGTGGGGTACCAGAAAACTGATCTTTTCGTCATATTTCTCAAAATTCTTTTTTTCTGCGCGGAAATGTGGAGAAATCTATTTCATATCAGATTATTATTTACTAATGCATCATGCAGTTTTATTAAATAAATAAAAAAATCTGGCGGACAAATCGACCGAAAACGCTTTTTTCCAAAATGACGTCATTGTGATGTCATCAAAGCGGTCATATTAGATATTTTACATTTTCTTGCAGAGATTGATCCAAGGGTATAGTGTGGTAAATTTCAGTCCCCTAGCTCAAGGGTAAAAAAAATATTTAGGGGGAGAGAATGGCTCCCAAGCCTGGAGAAGTTCCAAAAAGCCCAGGCTAGATAGTATGGTGGCTGATATCTGCTGCCATACATTCGTAAAGAAACTTCATATACCGGTTTACAACTTGTCCAAAAGTTCAATCTATACATTCAGTCTCAGAATGTGTGAACAAGTGGCTATGAGGATTCCCCATCAAATTTGTCGATCTCTATTTTTGGGCGATGGACATCAGCAAACTACGACCAGAGACTTAACAGAATGAAAGTACTGCAAGTCGGATTTATAATGATAGGTGTGATAATGAGTTGACTTACATGGATCAGGTCGAGCTGGAACAGGATACAAAAGAATTGATTGAATTATTCGCGGGCAGTGGAAATGAGGCTATTCACTGAAGTCGAACAGAAGTACTTGTGCGAGCATGGTGTTTGAGACGCACAATTAAGCGTTTACGGTGTAGAAGCTTGAACGAAATTTCTCAGACTAAACAAAATACTAACAGTTTTTTTTTTTAAGTTAGTCATCTATTCGGATCACACACGACAGCTGGTACACCACTATTAGTCCCTCTTCTGGGTTCTAGTTATAATTTGTATTGATGTGTTAGTTTGATTGGGGTTCAAATTTGGACGGTATGCTGTGCGGAACTTCTCACCTGAATTAACGTCAGTCATTTTGGCGCTACTTCCAGCTGCCTAACATCTTTATTAAATACCATAGTTGTGTATCAGACGTGAAGCTTTTGTTTCTAGCGATCAGTTTAAATTAAACTTTTAAAAATGCAGCCCCGAAAAAATTCTCCAAGAAATGCTACTCCAACTAAAATTGCTCCAAGAAGTTCCAAACTCAAACCCCAAGAAATTTTCAACTCCAAGAATATATTGCCAACTATAACAATTACAGTCAGATACAGGCCACCCCTAATCAATAGTACAGAACAAGGAATAATTACAATAAATACCAAATTATTTCCTGAATTGAATACGAACTTCAGCAGATCTGAATCTTTGTGCCTATGGGCCACTTTCGTTCCCGACTTCGACCGCGTATGCTTTTATCACCGACCTCACGTTGACTAATGAGCGGATTTGAGACTGCGGTTGTCAAATTCCCGCACAGCGTTACCATATTTGGTCAACATCGATGTGCGAGTGTCAACGCAAACTGATATAATCTGAGTACACTTCTTAACATTGAGTTTCATATTTGAAGTAGATTTAAATGTACTTCAACTGACTTGTTCGACATTTATCCGCTGCTATCTTCCATAAAACGCTATGCCCGAATCTGGCCTCATCCGCAGATATCGATGTATATCAATACATTACCCGAGGTCGTTCCGGTATAATGCACGGGACAAGGTCAAACAAGAATGACCAAAATAGTCGATAAACCAGACTGAAACTGGCTCGGAATCAAAGAATGTAGGAGTGTGTCCTCTTCAATAGATGCCAGTTACTCATGTTGTGAAAACCTAGAGCTGTTCCAAAGTATGTCAGGTAATAAGCTCGCCGACATGAACCTTTATTTGGATCTAAACTTCTCAATCGTGGTAAGATGTTATTTGAAGGACATGTTGAAATGTTCCATCTATAAGGATAACCTGGGGCCGGTGTGGACATTTCAGATAATGCTATCAAGCCATTCCTCGGAGACGTTTTTTGTTTTATAAAACTCGTTTTATCTATCAATGTTTTCTCTTTTATGTATATATATATATATATATAAGACCGTATATCAAGTACGAGTAATTATTAAAACAAATTTGATATAAGGATCCTGCGCCCCACGATTTAATATTACAATAATGTATATGCATGTAGATCGGGTACAAACATGTTATTCTCAAATAAATGGTGGGTGTAACTCCGAATAGTGGTATGTAAGATCCTAAGATTCGAGGATTGTTTGCACGAAGTTTTGCCCCAACATTATACTCAGCTACATCGAAATTTTGCCACTCCAGACATTTTTCCATTGGAATATGTGGGTGATATATACTTCCAGATGGCAAAGCTGTTCCATTTGTTCCAGCCCTATTTTCGGACAGCCTATGATGGCAACATGTGTAATTGAGAGCACCTATTGATAACAAATCAAAAGATCATGGATCCAGTGATTGTATATTTAATATATACATTTTCTCATACCCCTTTTCGTTAGACTTGTTATCCAATCACCTCACTGGAGTATATTATATATCCCAGCCCCCTGGCCGGCAAAATTAAGATTTTCGGACTGAGGATTCCCACTCGAGCGCACACTGCCGGAAGTGTCATCATACAATATTAAAAGCGCTATCCGTGGAACGTTCCAGCTACTTATCAAGTCTGCTTTATATCAATGTTGACATAGCCATTCAAAGAATGCTCTAAACATTATTTTCCTCCATTGAGAGTTAGTATATGAAGAGTAGCTCGCTCATGTGCAAAACTGCTCCAGTTTGTTGGATCGGATTGAAACCATACCTCGCCTGATGGGGTTTGTTATAGAATACGGTATGTCACGTGCAGATCCTCATCCGAACGCATTGTACGATCATTTATAGTCACTTCTGCACGTAGCCATGCGGTAAAGGAGATATCTGAGTATATTAGGGCGTTTCCCAAATGGTCATATCCGATAGGTGCCGTGAGATCCGTCGTCGGCGCAATAACATTCATAGAACGAAGACACACCTCCAGAAAGCGATGGATTGACATGATCCCTTGGTGGGCCTCGAAGTGCCCCCATCGCAAATTAGAAAACACTATTTTCTATGTGAACTACCGCCGATTTTATTTCTTTCAAATATATATTTAGGGCGTCTGTAATGTCGATCTTCTTAAGAGAAAACAACAAACTATGCATCAGGATTGTGAGAAATAAAGTAGCTAATTTCCTCAACTTCGATCTCATCTCGAGCAGTAGCACAAAGTCGTGTCCCTATGTACTACAGTCTTCGCTTTCAAGGTCATATAGTAAAACCCTGATAATTTCACTGGTTCGTTTAAACAGGGCCACCATGTGACAATGCTTTTGAGAAGCTGGAGTAGGGTCAAATACACGGAGTATGTAGTCATTAAGCTTTAAGTGTATTTTCTAATGAAATGTAAAATTCCCTTAGATCGGTATGATGGTGCAGATCGGAAAGGTGAACTTTCGTTATTGGGGCCAAGGGCATAACAGAGTGAGCCTGTCAATCGGAGGATGCGTCTTATTGAATTTTATTTACACAAATGAAAGAATCGACAACACATCCAAATCGACCTGACTGAAAAATAAGAAATTGGATGCCTCATCGCTTTTTATTGATACAAATGAAAGGAGATGAACTTCAGTGTTTTCGCATAGACGTGTAGGGAGCAGTTTCGCAAGAGTTTCGTTAATGACATGGAACTGATATTTTGCTTTGTGGTGAGATTTACGATGCTTCCATATTAATGCAGCAATATATCCCAAGTGAAATTAGACATCAGAATTATATCTTGATCGCAACATTTTAAAAGTTATGTCGATAGAAAATACCTTATCGCTTATTTCTGGCGTGTTCCGGTAATTTCGGGATAATGATGCCACAATAATATAGCTACAGTTACTGATAACAATAACTTGATAAAATACTTTCATAAGGAACTCCATTCCCATTTATTCAATTTGGTCCCTAATTTCTAAACCCTGTACTTGTCTCAGTTAAACCATTTGCGATCGCTTCATACAGCCAGAAAAAAAACGTGATACTTATCACCCTAAAATGGTGAAGACATCATCCAAAAAAGATGAGTTAGAGCCATCACCCTTTTCCTCCATCACCTTAAAAGGGTGATGGCTATCACCATAAAGGGGGATCAACAATGAGTGCAAATTCTTAGGTCATCGCCCTGAAGGGTGGCAACACTGGCCATAAACCCTTTTCATGAACAACATAAAAAGGTGATGGGGCATAACCCTTTTTTCCGGCTGTGCTTGGTAATGTCTCAAAGTGCGCCTCGAAAGCTTACTGAAATTAAAGGCCGAATTGTACACGAGCCATCACGTGTAAATTTGTTTATTTATATTCAGAATTATTGCCGATAACGTATTATATTCTATGGAAAATTTATATTTAGTGGACATTTGGAGATGCCCCCGAAGACGTCATAATTTGATGATGTCAATATACATATTCATATCAAATGAATTCTAAATTAGTACTGATGACATTGACAACTATTATGAACGGATCGAGAAAACTGAGAACAGTTATGGCTATTTGAATATCTATACACCTTCACCCTATCTGGCCTGGGTTTTTGAGATATGTCCAGGCCTGGGGGTTCATTTCGGCACCCCTAACTATTTTTGTTTTCCGTTGAGCTAGGCGGCTGAAATTTACTAGCACTGGCTTGAGCGAAATTAGATACGCTAGCTCGGGGGCTGTGATGACAGATCAGCTCAAAGCAATAACTCATCTTTTGATCGATTTTTGGTCGGATTTGTCGATTTATTTTCTTCGAAAAACTGCATTATAAATTAGAAAATAATAACCTGATGTAGAATAAAGTAGCTTTTATAATAAAATGACAAAACGTCATTTTTCTAATATCTCAAAGTGATCACCATTTTGATTCTACTCTGCTCAAAGGGTTATGCAGGGTAGGGTTAACGAAAATTAAAACTATAGCGATGAAATGGCATGTAGATTATCTTGTAATTCATATTTATGAACAATCAATTAATAGCTAACCTTTTTTAAGCTATGGAAAACAGATAACAGTGTGAAAATACGTGACATTTATTGAAGCGATATGCAAGAGGTGGGAAAAATTGACGACGTCTGGTGACTAAAAAGCAACCATGCCTCTACATTCATATCTCTTTAACGACTTTCACTGTCTTTGTTCAGCAAAAAATTGAATGGCACTCCCATTGGCGAGAGCTTTCCCATGAGCTATGAATCGTGACTATGCTCAGTGGCTATGTGTTGTACACCACGGATTGTAAAATGCAATTTGGACGACGAATGCCTATTGAATGCAGGGTCTGATGCTCGTGTTTATACATACGCCTCAGTAAGGATGTGGATGTACCCAACTCCAATGTTGACGCTAATTTAATATCGTCCGTCATATATACTTATAGAATAGGAAAAGACAATTTGGGTGTGGCCAGCCCCAACCTTTAAGACCCAGTCCAAAGTAGTTCTCTGTCATTCTCCTGAGCAGGACCTTTATAATGACGTATAAATTGTATCTTTATGTCACGTTGATATTGAGTTATGGAAAAACACATTTTGAACGAAGACAATCAGTTGAATGTAGGATTTGATGCTTGTAGTTTGTTCGTTCTAAATACAGCCTCGTAAAGCATATATACCACCAGGCTTTGCGCTGTTTTTGTTGTATGTCTTGCTTGTCAGTTATACACTTATAACATGGGAAAACAATACCCGACCCAAAATAGGCTTATGTCACTGGAATTGTGTGTATATTGTATCTTTACCACGTGCGGTTATCGAGCTATAACACACGGGGAGACAGACAGACATGCATATATTATGGCTTTAATGGTATAGATAGCAAAGGGTGAACCGGATCAGCGTATTTGTTTTCCTGGTACAAGACACCACATTTCTGAACAACAACAGGACTTATAGAAAAGTACACACTATACGCATCCAAACGATATGGGTCTCCAGGTGTGATATCAAACTATGCCGTGTTTCACTGGGAAAATGAACGTCACTTAATACTGTATTTCTCATGGGTTGTCTCTCACAATGTGTGGCAGTTTAGTAAGCTAAGTAAGTTCGAATATCTAAACGGAGATCTACATAGATGGGGATCCAGGAACGTAAACCTTCCCATGGAATGTCGAGATAAAGAAAAAATACAGGGAATACTTATAACATACGAGTAGAGACAAATTTGCGTCAATTCATTCAGTCGCTGAAAAAATCCTGGGGGTCAAAGCGTGAATAACTGAATTCAGTCTCCGCTGTCGAGTACTGTGGATATCATATGTCAGCTATTTCAGATTTACTACAATTCAGCTGGCGTAAAGACAATATAATGACCTCTTTTTTATATTACAAGTGAGCACCTCACAAGGAGCAGAGATTGTCATAATGACAGTTCTTTTTGGTAATCAGTTACATTTCGATATAGAAAATTTCTCGGAGATCGATATAGTGATCAGTCTTTTGACATTAAACATGTATTGGGAACTTCATGACTGACGTTACTGTGAGTAACATTTGCCGACACTTAGACGGGATTCCATAGAACAGTCAAAAGGATTGGGGTACGTGGACAAGATATTTTGGGTATATGAGTGACAGATTTTGACCCAAACATTTTGGGCCCTTTTGACCTAAATATGTTGGGCACTTCTTGACTATACCCAATCCATATAACAGTCTATATCATGAAAACTGCATACATATATGTTTATAATTATTCTAGATATCGATGATATTGAATATTATATGGTTCACTTTGTAACCATTTGCACGAACCAGTCAGTATAACGTCCTGACCCTGGGTTGTAACCATTTACACGAACCAGTCAGTATAACGTCCTGCCCCTGGGTTGTAACCATTTACACGAACCAGTCAGTATAACGTCCTTCCCCTGGGTTGTAACCATTTGCACGAGCCAGTCAGTATAACGTCCTGCCCCTGGGTTGTAACCATTTGCACGAACCAGTCAGTATAACGTCCTGCCCCTGGGTTGTAACCATTTACACGAGCCAGTCAGTATAACGTCCTGCCCCTGGGTTGTAACCATTTGCACGAACCAGTCAGTATAACGTCCTGCCCCTGGGTTGTAACCATTTACACGAACCAGTCAGTATAACGTCCTGCCCCTGGGTTGTAACCATTTGCACGAACCAGTCAGTATAACGTC
The DNA here is from genome assembly GCA_036873755.1 of Hanleya hanleyi. NCBI lineage: Eukaryota > Metazoa > Mollusca > Polyplacophora > Lepidopleurida > Hanleyidae > Hanleya > Hanleya hanleyi. Next base: position 20,095 of record JAVTVY010008913.1, on the reverse strand, counting down.
CTGCCCCTGGGTTGTAACCATTTGCACGAACCAATCAGTATAACGTCCTGCCCCTGGGTTGTAACCATTTGCACGAACCAGTCAGTATAACGTCCTGCCCCTGGGTTGTAACCATTTACACGAACCAGTCAGTATAACGTCCTGCCCCTGGGTTGTAACCATTTGCACGAACCAATCAGTATAACGTCCTGCCCCTGGGTTGTAACCATTTGCACGAACCAGTCAGTATAACGGCCTGCCCCTGGGTTGTAACCATTTACACGAGCCAGTCAGCATAACGTCCTGCCCCTGGGTTGTAACCATTTGCACGAACCAGTCAGTATAACGTCCTGCCCCTGGGTTGTAAACCATTCATTAATGAACCAGTCAGGGCATAACGTCCTGCCCTGGGTTGTAACCATTTGCACGAACCAGTCAGTATAACGTCCTGCCCCTGGGTTGTAACCATTTACACGAACCAGTCAGTATAACGTCCTGCCCCTGGGTTGTAACCATTCACACGAACCAGTCAGTATAACGTCCTGCCCCTGGGTTGTAACCATTTGCACGAGCCAGTCAGTATAACGTCCTGCCCCTGGGTTGTAAACGAAACCATTTGCACGAGCCAGTCAGTATAACGTCCTGCCCCTGGGTTGTAACCATTTGCACGAACCAGTCAGTATAACGTCCTGCCCCTGGGTTGCAACCATTTGCACGAACCAGTCAGTATAACGTCCTGCCCCTGGGTTGTAACCATTTACACGAACCAGTCAGTATAACGTCCTGCCCCTGGGTTGTAACCATTTGCACGAACCAATCAGTATAACGTCCTGCCCCTGGGTTGTAACCATTTGCACGAACCAGTCAGTATAACGGCCTGCCCCTGGGTTGTAACCATTTGCACGAACCAATCAGTATAACGTCCTGCCCCTGGGTTGTAACCATTTGCACGAACCAATCAGTATAACGGCCGGCCCCTGGGTTCTAACCATTTGCACGAACCAGTCAGTATAACGGCCTGCCCCTGGGTTGTAACCATTTGCACGAACCAGTCAGTATAACGTCCTGCCCCTGGGTTGTAACCATTTACACGAACCAATCAGTATAACGGCCTGCCCCTGGGTTGTAACCATTTGCACGAACCAGTCAGTATAAAGGCCTGCCCCCGGGTTGTAACCATTTGCACGAACCAGTCAGTATAACGTCCTGCCCCTGGGTTGTAACCATTTGCACGAATCAGTCAGTATAACGGCCTGCCCCTGGGTTGTAACCATTTGCACCAACCAATCAGTATAACGTCCTGCCCCTGGGTTGTAACCATTTGCACGAACCAATCAGTATAACGGCCTGCCCCTGGGTTGTAACCATTTGCACGAACCAATCAGTATAACGTCCTGCCCCTGGGTTGTAACCATTTGCACGAACCAATCAGTATAACGGCCTGCCCCTGGGTTGTAACCATTTGCACGAACCAATGAGTATAACGTCCTGCCCTAGGTTGCTTTGATCCAGATGTCGATATCTGATTTCGATAGCCAAGCAGTCTGAATATTGTTTTGGAAACTGACTTCCTGTGGTGTCTATTTCTGAAGTAATTGAAATTAATTAGACTAATGCTCATTTTTCCGCACATTGATTTAAATTCCCAACGTATAGGCGTAACTGTCAAATTTCGACTGGCGAGCTCGTGGATAGAGTACTTTGGATTGGTCCGTACGGGTAATAGGTCTGCTTATTCGGACCAGTGCGGAGGCTATGTAACAGACGTCAATTAACGTTAAATTTCATTTGTCTGATTTATGACCCAGTCGTAATTCCATAGATTCGATGAAACCCAGCAGCTATTAAAGCGATGAGTGACCTGGGTCATCGAGCATAATAGATGATATTTCTTGAGACTTAACATGAGAGTTTAACAGATACAGCAAGTCATATCAGACCGGATTATCACTTTCTAGTGTAGTGGTTGTCAGGAAAGTAAACGAAAAAGTAACATCACTGAGTAATCTTGCGTGTACTTGTTGGATGATCGCGACTTTTCGTACATCCTGAAAATGAACGTTTGTCGACTCCTTTGGACTTTCGTGCTGACGTGCCCTGTCTGGACCTCGGCCCTGATCACCCTGTGTGCCTAGTTGTACCAATTTGCTTGTGATTTTGTGCTATAGGCCCGACACATCAACACTTCATATTTTGTATGTGTACAGTATAGCATCATCATTGAGAGAATCCTCTACAAAACACACCTGATTTTACCGACAATCCGTTCTGATCTGCCTCAACATCATGTGGTGAGGATTCAATGCGCTCAGTATAATTTTGTATACTGGTGTTACAGGTCACCTTCACCATACTGTATCAATGACCATGGACTTGTGCATGTATCACATTCATATTGAATGGTGATGGCTGATGAAAATATTGGCCACATGGAACAAATGGCTGGATTCCAGCAAATAAAAAGTTCATATTAATCATAAACAACATACAGTTAATAATATTATGAAATAATTATGTGTATTCCTTGTCGACATAAATATATTACAGACAATATTATGACTGAATCATCGTAACAGATATACACCTGAATCACACCATTTGTAGATCACTGTCAGGTTATCGCTTAACATTTAACAATTTCTGAAAATGACGGCATTTTAATATCTGTCCAACCTGATATAATTTACTGGCTTACCTATTCATAAATGCGTATTGGCTAAGATCACATTATGCCTTGTATATATACTGTGCGTATGGAGCTGTTTGTAACTTTGCTCACTGCTGAAGATGCTATAACTAATAGCAAAATATACAGAATAAATTGTGATTCCTACTCGGAGTTGCTTTTCTTCTCTACAAATGAAGAAATATGGTGTGATCTTGTGCATTTTGACAGAATATTTAGACTTTGAAGATGATATGTAATGATGCCCCAAAATGAACTGAATTTTCCGTGTCATCTGTCTGTCTGTCTCTCTGTTTGCCCATCTTTCTTGTCATACCACATATGCAGCTGGTGATGGACCAGAAGCCTAATGAAATTGACTGACATTCACCTGTTCCATCGAGGTCAAATTTAGCATTAGCAATAATTTTTAAAGGAGTGAAGATAGGCTCTCCAAATTCATAATACTTGTGCAATTGCTGACTGACTAGAAGCCTATCCCAGTTGACTGAATCTATTTTCTCAGGTTATATGCTGTATATTATGATATAACATGAAATATAGCCAGACATTATAAACTGATACAACATATGCACCTGATGATGGACCTGAAGTGTATGAATATGACTGACATTGACCTATTTTCTCAAGGTCAAAAACTGTAAGTTAAGTCACATCTTAACTGCCAACATACACCTCAAATCTAACATTGTCATCATTTTGTTGTGGCTGTGGTTTTTCTTCCAGAACAATTTAGCGAATTTTGCATGTGTTTCAACAGCCTCATACTTCAACAGTAAATTAAACCATGCTGTATCGGCTGAGCTGTTGAAATAGCCTTCATTTCCTAGCTCTGACATACTGCATCACTCTCGAAATATGAGTACCAAGACAGAGTGATAGATCACACAGCCAGTGAAGCTTCCCGACTTACATTGAATGTCGTTATTGCCTAAGTAGTATTAGCAGCATTTTACAAGAACAACAATTCGCTGACTTACAGTGAAAAATTATAGTGAAAGGTATCTATTTTTTGTTGTTTGGCATTTTTATTTGCTGGCATTGTTTCAGATAGAATACAACAGCCAATTCATACAATCAGGAATAAAAAGGGGGTTAAAATCTTTATATTCAAACTTTCGTAGGAAACATAGAAGTGGCAATTTGAAATTTTATTTTTAGTCGATGTTTTAATGGGTGGGCCCATGAAACGCAAAATAAAGTTGGTATTGCCTCACACTGGGTTTCAACCATTGGTCAAGAAATCCCTTCTACCAGGGATGATTCCTGATTGCTCATCTTCCAAGGGTATCTGCCCCCACTGTCCCATTCTGAAAACAATTGCCACCCCTAATAGGGGGTGTGCCCAAATTGGGGAGATCTAAAGCCCGGTGAGTACCAAATTATGTGTTACAAATTGTATGGGGAAATGCTCTTCCCCCCCCCCCCGTGTTTCACACGAGCTTTCATTTCAATTGTGTCCAAAATCATTGCTTCAAAATTTCGTCGGGAACCATGACAAACCCTGTTGGAAATCACATGAGTCGTGGGTTCCCCATATGACAATTATTTGGCGGGAGATTTCACGTTGCATTCCTAGACCTCCGTCTGATCGAGGGAGGTAAAAAGATGTCATTTATTTACGCCAGCTGAATTATAGTAAATCTGAAATAGCTGACATTTGATAACCACAGTACTCGACAGTGGAGACTTAATTCAGTTATTCACCCTTTGACCCCCAGGATTTTTTCAGCGACTGAATGAATTGACGCAAATTTTTCTCTAACCGTATGTTATATGTATTCCCTGTATTTTATCTTTGCCTCGACATTCCATGGGAAGGTTTAGGTTCCTGGATCCCCATCTATGTAGTTCTCCTTTTAGATATTTCGAACTTAGCTTACTAAACTGGCACACGTTGTGAAAGTCAACTCATTGGAAATACATGTAAAGTACTAAGTGACGTTAATTTTCCCAGTCAAACACGGCATAGTTTGTTATCATACCTGGAGATCCATATATCGTTCGGATGCGTATCGTGTGTACTTTAATTTTCTATAAGTCCTGTTGTGGTCCAGAAATGTGGTGTCTTGTACCAGAAAAAATACGCTGATCCGGTGCACCCTGTCTTATCTATACCATTAAAGCCATAAGATCTGTAGGCCTATGTCTATCTGTCTCCCCGTGTTTTATAACTCGAAAACAAAACGCTGTAAAGATACAAAGAGAGTGGCATAGGTCTATTTTGGGTCGGGTTTTGTTTTCCCATGTTGTAAGTGTATAATCGACAAGCACGATAAACATTGCAGATTCTTTCTTTCAAAGCGTGTATTTAAAACGCCAACTACAAGCATCAAATCCTACATTCAACTGATTGCCGTCGTCGAAAATATGTTTTCCCATATCTCAATAACAACGTGATATAGAGATTCAATTTATACGTCACTACTTTGAACTGGGTCCCAAAGGTTGGGGCTGGCCACACCCAAATTGTGTATTCCTATGCTATAAGTATATAGATAGACTATATCAAATTAGCGCCAAAATTGGAGTGGGGCACATGCACATACATACCGAGGCGTATGTATAATTAGATAATCAGATCCTGCATTCAGTAGACAGTCGTCGTCCAAATTGTGTTTTACAATCCGTGGTATACAACATACAGCCACTTAGCATACAGTCACGATTCATAGCTCATGGGACAGTTCTCGCCATTGAGAGTGCCATTAATTGTTTTTGCTGAACAAGGACAGTGAAAATCCTTAAAGAGATATAAATTTAGTCATATGATTGCTGTTTAGTCGCCATCGTCGTAAATTTTTTCCATCTCTTGCATATTGCTCCAATAAATGTCACGTATTTCCACACTTTAATCTGTTTCCAATAGCTTAAAGATGTAATCAGCCTCAAAATGGATGGATTTTGCAAACTCTCCCCTGTGCTTTTTTTCAGCAGGGAAGATTACCAAAGCATCATATGTATTATATTTGATGATAGTGGGATCGTCATATACAACGAATGCAAGAATATCTTGTCAGAGAAATTTGTAACTCTGCCCGCTTCGACGGCTTTCCTGTCTCGCCATTGAGTGGGAGTTGTTCGCGGAGAGGAAAATGACGTCACTGCGTGACGTATGAGTGACGTAGCCACGCTCACGAATCTGCATGCTGCACAGCTGCAGTCATGGGATAACGTCATGGCTCGTGCCTACGGTTCGGTAATGTCGCACAGCATACGTTGGTAGAATGTACGATACGTGTATACGCTTGTTGACACGGCCGTGAAAATAATAAACGGCATGCCATGCCGTTTATTTTTAAAGATCATTTCCTTCTATTTTCTCGTGAATGGTAGTAACAAGTTTAGTTTTTTGTGGTCAAATGTGTTTCATTTTGTACCTGTTGTAACATATGTCACTTTCGCCGCGTTTGGGAGACATCGATTTCAGCCCAGATTTGAGGCTGATTACATCTTTAAAAAAGTAAGCTATTAATACGTTGTTCGTAAATACGAATTACATGGTGATCTACATGCCATGTCATCGCTATAGTTTTAATTTTCGTTAAGCCTACCAGACCTTGAGGGAGGGGGGGGGCATTATGGTTCTCCTCTTCCAAATGTTCTACCGTATCACCGGAACGACTAATTGAAAGCTGATACTCTGGACTTTGTAGTTTATTACATTGGGGGAATTGTAGTTTATTACATTGGGGGAATTTGGAGCCTATTTGCATAACCCCCCGAGCAGAAAATCACGAGTAAAATCAAAATGGCGATCACTTGAGGTATCAGAAAAATGATATTTTTCATTTTTTTAAATTCCGGCTTTTCTGCGAGGAAAAGTGAACAAAAAACTATTTTATTACACATCAAATTATTATTTTCTAATTTATAATGCAGTTTTTCGAAGAAAATAAATCGAAAAATCTGACCGAAAAATGGAACAAAAATATAACTCTGATGTCATCAAAACAACCGTCTTGGATGTGTTTACATTTTCTGGTAGAGCTTGACCCAAGGATATACCGTGCTGAATTTCAGTCGCCTATCTCAACGGAAAAGAAAAATATCTAGGGGAGCCGACATGACCCCCCGGGCTGGACATGTCTCAAAATCCCAGACCAGATAGAGTGTATAGGTATTCAAATAGCGATTTTCTGTATTCCTCAATCCGTTCATAATAGTTATCAATGTCATTAGCACTAATTGAAAAATAGTTGGATCTGAATGTGTATATTGACATCAAAGTGTGACGTCTTCAGGGGCATCTCCAAATGTCCACTAAATAGAAACTTTCCATAGAAAAAAAGTAAGTTATTCATTGGCAATAATTCTGAATACAAATCAACAAAACTACACATGATGTCTTGTGTACACATCGGCCTTTAAATTCAGTACGCTTTGGAGGCTCAATTTGGGACATTACCAAGAAACAACCGCAAAAGCTTTAAATGGGTCAGGTACAGGATTTAAAAATTAGGGACCAGATTAAATAAATGGGGAGGAATTTTAGCCTAAAAACTCCAACGTGGATGCTTATTCTTTATCAAATTATTATTATCAGTCACTGTAGCTATTCCTTTGTAGCGTCATCATTCCGAAATTACCAGAAAAAACACCAGAAATAAGAGATAAGGCATTTTCTATGGACATAACTTTTAAAATGTTTGCGATCAAGCTATACTTCTGATGTCTAGTTTCACTTGGGATATATTGCTGTATTTATATGGAAAACATCCTAAATCTCACCACGAAGAAAAGTACCAGTTCCCTGTCATTAAAGAAACTCTCGGAATCGCTACACGTCCATGCGAAGTTCATCTTTCATTCGTATAAATAAAATGCGATAATAGGCAACCTTCCCATAGCGCATCTTCCGATTGACAGGCTCACTCTGTTATGCCCTTGGCGTCAATAGCGAAAGTTCACCTTCCCGATCTGCACCATCTTACAGAGCTAAGGGAATTTCACATTTCATTAGAAGATACCCTTATAGCGTAATGACTACATTCTCCCTGTATTTGACCCTATTCGAGCTTAAAAAAGCATTGTCGCATGATCGCTCCGTTTAAACGAGCCAATGAACACTGGGATACTGCCCGAGATGAGATCGAAGTTGTGGAAATTAGGTACCTCATTTCTCACACTCGTGATGCATAGTTGGTTGTTTTCTCTTAAGAAGATCGACATTACAGACGGCCTAAAATTATATTTGGAAGAAATAAAATAGGCGGTAGTTCACATAGACAAAAGTGTTTTCTACTTTGCGATGGGGGCACTTCGAGGCCCACCAAGGGATCATTTCAATCCATCGTTTTCTGGAGGTGTATCTTCGTTCTATTATCGTGATTGCGCCGATGTCGGATCTCACAGGACCTGTCATGTGTGACCATTTGGGAAACTCTCTAATATACTCAAATATCAGCCTTACCGCATGGCTACGTACAGTGTCTACAAATGATCGTACGATGCGTTCGGATGAGGATCTGCACGTCACATACCGTATTCTAATAAACCCCATCACGCGAGGTATGGTTTCAATCCGATCCAACAACCTGGAGCAGTTTTGCACATGAGCGTACTCTTCATATCCTAACCATCAATAGAGGAAAATAATGAGGGTAGAGGCGTCTAGACCGGTAGAATGACTAAGAATGTCCTGGGGTATAGGGCGGGGGAGGAGGGGGGCGGTGGGTAAGTGCTGAAACAAATGAAACAACTTTGCCATCTGGAAGTATATACCATCCACAAATTCCAATGGACAAATGCCTGGAGTGGCATTCGATGTAGTTGGGTATAAAGTTGGGGCAAAAGTCCTTGCAAATAATCCTCGGATCTTAGGATCTTACATACCACTATTCGGAGTTACACCCACCATTTATTTGAGAATAACATGTATGTACCCGATCTACATGCATATACATTATTGTAAATTAAATCGTGGGGCACAGGATTTTTATAGTATCAAATTTGTTTTAATAATTACTCGTACTTGATATGTGGTCATATATACATAAAAGAGAAAACATTGATAGATAAAACGGGTTTTATCAAACAAAAACGTCTCCAAGGAATGCCTTGATGTCGTTATCTGAAATGTTCACATCGGCATTAGGTTATCTTTTAGAGATGGAACATTCAGCATGTCCTCCTAATAACACCTTAACACGATTGAGAAGATTGGATACAAATAAACATTTATGTCCGCGAGCTTATTCCCTGACATACTTTGGAACAGCTCTAGATTGTCACAACATGAGTAGCTGGCATCGATTGAAGACGACACACTTTTACATTCTTTGATTCTCAGCGTGGACATTTTGGTATGACCTTGTCCCGTGCACTATGCTGGAAATGAGCTCGGGTATTGTATTGTTATACGCGGACAGCTATTCATGTTAGTTGCTACTTCAAATTATAGGGGGCAATACATTCTTGGGGTTGAAAATTTCTTGGAGTTTGAGTTTGAAATCTTTTGAATCAATTTTACTTGCAGTAGCATTTCTTGAAGATGAATTTCTTGATGGCAGGTAGCTGCAGGTAACGCCAAAATGACTGACGCTAATTCCAGGTGAAAAGATCCGCACAGCATACCTTCTAAATTTGACCCTCGATCAAACTATAACACATCAATACAAGCTATAACTAAAACCCAGAAGAGGGACAAGTAGGGCTGTACCAACTGTCGTGTGTGATCCGAATAGATGGGTAACTTAATAAAACAGTGGTAGTTTTTGTTTAATCTGAGAAATTTCGTTCAAGCTTCTACACTCGTCGGAATAATAAAAATACCAATATTGGAGATAATCTGAAATATTACAATTGTGAGAATGAAGTTCGGCAATGTGTAGGTCACCGTAAACGCTTAATTGTGCGTCTCAAAAACCATGCTCCCACAATAGATACTCTCAACGAACGACGAAGATATACCTCTGTTTCGCATGGCCACATGTTGTTTCGAATTGCCACAGTGAGACTTCAACGCACAGCCTCATTTCCACTGCCCGTGAACTTCTTTCACACAGTGAAACTAATTCAATCAGTTCTTTGTATCCTGTACCAGCTCGACCTGATCCGTGTCAGTCAACCCATTATCACACCTATCATAATAAACCCGACTTGCAGTACTTTCAGTAGTTTCTTTCTGTAAATTCTCTGGTCGTAGTTTCCTCATGTTCAGCGCTCAAAACTTTGATAGTGAATCGTCATAGACACTTGTTCACACAGTATGAGTATGAATGTAGATTGAACTTTTCGACAAATTGTGAACCGGTATACCAGGTTTCTTTACGAATATGGTGGCAGATATCAGCCACCATACTATCTGGCTTGGGAATTTTGGAACTTCTCCAGGCTTGGGGGCCATTCCCTCCCTCTAAATATTGTTCTTACCCCTTGAGCTAGGGGACTGAAATTTACCACTCTATACCCTTGGGTCAATCTCTACCAGAAAAAGTAAACGATCTAATATGGCCGCTTTGATGATACCACAATGATGATACCCGAGTTTTTATTAATATGTTTTCTTCTTTAAAACTACATGATGCATTAGTACATAATAATCTGATATGAAATAAAATAGATTTCTCCACTTTTCCCAGCAGAAAAAAGGGAATTTTGAAGAAATATCACTTTTCTGGTACCCCACATAGCTGCCATTTTGGTTTTGTCCATGATCATCTTATAGTGTATGCAAATAGGCTCAAAATAACCCCAATATGATAAACTACAAAGTCAAGGCCCCTCCCCCCCCCCTCCCCCAACACACAGGCCTGGTACCCAAACGATCAGATTTTGTATTACAGGCGTCTGGTCCGTTATTCATAATTCAGCCGTCGTCCATTAAAGAATATCCGCGTTCATAATCCAAAGACCTTTTCCATATTTCATATAACAGCATTAACACCAAATTCAAAAAGATAATCATATCGACATAAACATATGCTAGTTTCCTGCAAGAGACAAGCGGTCAACAGTTTTCAATGATGCCGGCAAGACAACACGATGTTCCGAAGATATCAAATCCGTATCGCTGATCAGTATTCTTAATCCATATGATATTCGTTGTAAAGTCGTCATCTAGAAAATGATGAATCTCGGTCACGCTTTGATTGTGTCTGTTCATATGAGCATCATGAGGATCTTGAAATACATGGGTTCATACGACCCCTAGCCCTGGATTAAGCTGGATTAGACACAAGTTACGAAACGTAATGCCATAGATCTTGCACGCTACACGCTACGCTCGTACTTTGCTATCAGCATGCGATATGTATCGCCAAACTGGAGAAATTTTGAGTGGAGGCGCTTGGTGGTAAAGCCCTGTTTTATAAGTTTCTGCGATAATGTTTTGTGACCTTGATTAAAATCGTCACATTCAAAACAGGATCTAACAAATGCTACTAGGTGAGATATGTATACTCCATATGCAAGTCCCACTGGAACAATACGGTCTCGAAAGGGTAGTTTACGATGTCGAAATTGTAATCATCTCTTTGTCATAAAGTCGACGAGAGAGAAGGCCTGTTTCATTTTTATAGAGATATAGGTCTAAATATGATATGCCGGTAGGGCTATCTGTAGTTTTCTTCAAATCCAGTGAAGATGGATATATATCCTTCACTGTGTCATTTATATAGCTATTATCCACAACGAGAAGATCGTCTATATAGCATCTGGTGAATGAGTAGGAACGGGCTTTAAACTGATCGAGTTTTAAAGGCGCCTGCATATAGTCATATTCATAAGACAACATATATAGATCAGCCAACAGGGATGCACAATTAGTACCCATTGGAATAACTATATGCTGTTGATATATTGTGTTGCTATATAACTCTATAAACAAAAAATTCCATGAATGATATCCCTTGTATGTAGTAGAGCCAAAGTGTACTTTATGGCTTCTGACAATATATCTCCGATCAGTTTTCTTGAGCACAGATACTATTAATGAACTTAGACGGTCAATAAAGTCTTGATGAGAGATTGTAGTACAGAGAGTCGAGAAAACCCATGTGGATACATGTCTGTACAGTATGTGACCTTTAGCATCAGGTTCTTCCGTAAGACATTTTGAGATTTCAATATCCACATACATTTAATGCCAGAGATTTTAGAAATAGCTGCGCAATATCTTTCACAAAATGCTTTTACCGCCTGAAGGGCCCTCATCATTTTTTTGCTCAATTGAATTGCTCTGAATAAACTCACCAAAACTAGTAATATATTTTCTGAAATCTGTTCAATCAGGAAATTTGAATCATAAGAACTGAGATTCTGATAACCACATCTGTAATATTTGAATTTGAATAGCGACATTTGTGAAAATTTATTCTCCAATAACTTCTTAACTTTATATAAATAATATTGGAACTTTTAGATTCTTACAATACAGTATTTAAACCCCAAAAGAGTGCTTCAAAACGGGTCACTTCAGCTACAGCCAGCGAAGCCCTGTGGAATGCATATTCTTCGTCTCCTCATTCTCATTCTCGCGACAGTTTCCGATTTCATTTTTCCATCTCGGAAGATAATTCGATCCAGCGCGGTGGAAATCGCCTCAACGTTCAATTATCTCCCCTGATTTGAACATTCAAACCCAGTATGATGTTGAACTCAGTCGATGTAAATAATACCATGCTCCATAATTATTTTAGAATATGCAAATTCACACTCCATTCTTAAAGAGTCAGATTTGACATTCAGTAGGCAGTGGTCGTCTACGAAACCGTTTCACAATCATAATCGAAATACATCAATCATTATTAACTATAATAATCCCCCAAATTCAAGCCGGGAGCCCGCACGAGATAAGGGGCCTATAATTAACTCCCGTTCGCACCTCGTGCTGACCAATTTCTAAACCTGTAGACTTCAAGAGTATGGTATGTGGGATAGCCCAGGGGTGGCAGGCCGAAGATTTGTGTGGGCATACGGTAGCTACAGCGATTTTGCTGTGAGCGGTGGTGATACTAATTTCCAGAAATATAGTGGGGTTAGAGGAACGTATACTCATTTATTTAGAATTGGAACAATCAAAACGATAGATGGCATACACCAAGATAATGCTCATGCTTTCCACTAGAGAATAAAAATATTTAAAAAAAAATACAAAAAAATTCGACGTCACAATGACGTCGTGATTACCCTATCTGTGCTGGGAGACAGGACAATTTGACTCCCACCAATCTATTTGAGAATGGAAAGGAATTATGAAAGGAAACTTTCTGACACCATATATTATCCTACTGGGGTCATTTTAATTCATAGTGCAGAATCATATGGCAAATGATCATGAATATATCCAAAATAGCACTCGAGGGGGGTATTGAAAAGTTTGCGTTTTCTTTTAGATTTAGCATTTCTCTACCATTCAGCGCATGGAATTAATTTAGTTTATCTGGAATAATGTTTTTCTGTCGCCAGAGTATTGGCGAGGGAAATGGTTAGAAATCTTGAAAATCAGCGTTATAATCGACCACAACTATCTTCCAAGAAAGTGATGCCATCGGAGCAGCCAAATAATTTGTTTTCATTTTCTGTTTCAAATCTTGCGTTTTGGAGGCAGATCAGTCATTCTTTTAGTTCAGCTGCAAATATATTTCGCCTTGATTGACCCATGTTATATTCAAAAACATGTACGTGTAACCTACACGTATCAAGCTCATTGTGCATCTTGTGCATGTAAATGGCTAAAATGAAAAAAAATGCAATCTCGCCACAGAATCTAAACATAGCCATCAAAATTCTCTCACAATCAAGGTAGAAAGATTATTCAAGATGAGAAGGCATCAACAGTCCAATTTTTGTAAAACACTTGGTAAGTCAGTTGAAGTATTATTGACCAATAATGGCTAAATGTATAACAGTAGATAGTAAAATCAGTAGATTATGTGGGTCGGACGAAAGGTTATTAGTGTAGGTGAACTTGATGAAAATAGTTTTTAAAAAAGGCAAGCTATGATATTACAAACGTTAGTTGAGTCGAATCATTTACAAATGCTACCATTGCTAAATGAAAGAATAAATGTGATCATCGTACTCATTTGGAATTAAATTACCCCTGACAACAAACTCTGATAGACCTGTCCAGATCATCTTTTCTGGTGTTCCACTGGGGTCGGTCTAATTACAGACTTCGTATGGAGGCGATCTTATGTGTGATGAAGAACCATATTGACCAGATTCCAATAATTATTCCACACCGAGTACGGCGTTGATCTGTACGACCCCGAGAAAGTTGCCTTCACAGTTTTCCAGACTCCGCCCTCGAGCAGCTCGCGAGTTTACAGCCGACGCAAGAGCACTGCTGATTGATTCGGATGGATTCTGAAAATTCAGGAGGATTTCCTATTACACGAGGTAAGATATACACGCCATGAAATTTTCTGTCGAGTTGTCAATCAATTTACAGCCCCATATATCAACATAATTAGCTAAAACAGGGCACCGCCTCTGTGAACAGCGGTCCAACTGAAAGCTATCTTGAGTGACAGCTGCCATCAATGCAATGTTGCGATTTCTGCACGTGCGTCATTCATAAACTTACTACGATTGTCACGCCCTCGTATACACAGACTCTGCGAAAGGACAAGAATCCTGCGAAATAATTCGCATTGTAAGCCTTTCGTGTCGCCAAACTAAGTGAAAAATCGACCATAGAGGTCCATGTCCCCCGCTAGCAGCACCAGTTATGGTGGATTACATCCACCATAACTGGCGCTGCTGCTGCGGGGGCCATGGCCCTCTATGGTCGATTTTTTTTGGTCGATGATATCTCATATCATTGATGAAGAGTATGATTCGAATATGGATATATTGCTGATGAGCTTAACATAATCTAATACAGCGGATGGCACCATATTGGATTATGCACATCAATAAAACATAATACCAACTGTCCTTTCACCAATGTCCATGCACTCCCCAAGTTTGAAGTAGATTGGTTGAATCGTTCTAGAGTTATTGTCCAGACAATATCTAAATGCTGAAAATCTAAGATGACTGATGCTGGCCATCTTGGATTACACAGGTAACTGAAAAAGCAATGACAACTGTCCTTTCACCATGTCGATCAGTTGAATTATTCTAGAGTTGCTGTCCAGACAAGATGCAACTGCTTAAAATGCAACATAATCCAATATCGCTCGTAGATGGCAGACAAATTGGATTATGCTCGTCCATGAAACACAATCATAATCCTCAGTATGGCTGATGGTGGCCATATTGGATTAAGCACATCCTTGAAAAACGATCCTAATCCTCCTCTCAACAATGTCAAGGCACTCCCCAGGTATGAAGTAGATCGGTTGAATCATTCTCGAGTTATTGTCCGGACAAGATCCAACTGCTTATAATCCAATATGGCTGACGGCGGCCATATTGGATAACGCACATTGCTGAAAAACAATCCCAACCGTCCTCTCGCCAATGTCAAGGCACACCTCAAGTTTGAAGTTGATCGGTTAAATCGTTCTCGAGTTATTGTCCGGACAAGAAAATCTAAGATCCAACTGCTTATAATCCAAAATGGCTGACAGCGGCCATGATGGATAACGAACATTGCTGAAAACAATCACAACCGTCCTCTCGCCAATGTCAAGGCAGACCCCAAGTTTGAAGTTGATCGGTTAAATCGTTCACGAGTTATTGTCCGGACAAGAAAATCTAAGATCCAACTGCTTATAATCCAAAATGGCTGACGGCGGCCATATTGGATAACGAACATTGCTGAAAAACAATCCAACCGTCGTCTCAACAACGTCAAGGCACTCCCCACATATAAAGTAGATCGGTTGAATCATTCTCGAGTTATTGTCCGGACAAGATCCAACTGCTTATAATCCAATATGGCTGACGGCGGTCATATTGGATTACGCACATTGCAGAAAAACAATCCCAACCGTCCTCTGGCCAATATCAAGGCACACCCCAAGTTTCAAGTTGATCGGTTAAACCGTTCACGAGTTATTGTCCGGACAAGAAAATCTTACGGAATTACGGACACCGGTGTTTCTAAGTGCCCCCCCCCCCCCACTAAGTAGCGGGGGAAAAAACAGATAATGTAGTCAATAATCTATTGAAAGTCGAAAATCGCGAGTAATTCTCACTTATAGCCGTTTACTATGGAGCAGACGGTGCGATAACCTTTCCACCCCGTCCAAATCGTATTTGGAATAGGTCCTTTTTGGGATAGAGTCACGCGAGAAAGGGTACTACATCGTCCAATATAGGACAGCAATCTCCCTATGCCTTCAATGCTAAAGAACAGGCAGGTGCTTTAGAATATATTTTAGGATACAGTTATCCAGAAAATGTTTAAAAAAAATCAAGATGGTCTGTCTGATGGCATCGTATTCTAAAAATGGCTTTTCCGAATTTCGCTCCATCCTTTTAACTCACTTTATCTGCGAAGCGACTCAAGCACAGTGAGTGAGAACAGATTGTCCATTGTGTGAATCTGAATCTAAAGAGTCATGTGTTCTGTGTAGCGCAAAGCGTTGTCCACATACTACATGTAGTGAGGTTGGTTGTGGAAGCTGTGACGTCTTTGAAGCTCGCTTCAGCTGATCTGTCGGTTTCAGTCGTTGTGACGGACCAGTCACTGCGTAAATTCATACACTGTTATTGATTTGCAAGACTGTGAGAGTGCTTCTCTGTGGAAGTTCTTAATAATTTTGCAATATCGCATTTAATTCAGAAACATGTGTGTAACACTATGACACTAGAGTAGAATTGATAGAAGCTGGTTGCATTTATGCTTTAGTATAGTAAAATATTGTCATTCCTTGATACAACAGGGTTCATAATTTGAATGAATAATTTCTATTCCCACGTGTTTATGTTTTCCGCCTCTTTGTGTCTGTTGAACCACACATATGTTGAATCAACCGCAACGCCAATGCCGTTATTGCACCTCATAATCAGACTTTCAATTGGGCAATTGTGAATATTGAGATATTGTGAAGGAGAACAATATCTGTCACATTTTTAAACAGGCCAGATGAATGACAAACATTTTTATGAGAACCGGAACTGACAAATACATTGATGACATTTATTTAGGTTATATTTTTTTATAAAAATGGTTCGTCGTTGGTGAAAAGTTATAGAAAAGCTATAGTGCGTGGGTTAGAGAGGTCATCAGAAAACAAACCACCACATACATGTACCATCATTGAATGATGTCAATGTATAGTGTATTTTCGATTTTATCTTCCAATGAATACAATCTAATCACCCCATAACAGACTATTCTCAAAAGTGCAAATACTTTAATAAAGATGAACCTGACAAAGGATTGCTATGTATATGTATACGGATAATCCTTAATACTACGTGACAATTTGGGAAACCATCAAACCATCGACCATCTGCGAGATGATCTCTTTATGGCGCCGAAACAATACGTCGACAGGGACGAACTTGGGTTAAATTTTTTAACATTTGATTTGTACGGTACATGATCATCTTTTCACGTATTATAAACTGGCGCAAAGATCATCATTTCAGCAATGTCTGTGGCGTTGTTGGCGTTTTAGCGAGATCTTCGTTGAGAAAACATATAAAGCTTGAAGTCAGACCCCAGCCGCTTAAGTCTCCCGGTTCAACCCCAAAGATGTTATTTTGTATGTATTTCAACAGGCATACACAATATTCTACTAAGCAATTGGAAGCTGTTTTTTCGTCAGAAGAAAACTTGATTTATGGCTTCCAAAACCATGCGATAAGCGTTTTACACTAGCAACGGACGTTCGAGACAGGATATGCTAATCATATGCCCTCTGAAATAGTGCACTATTCCAATGCCAACGTAGACGAAGACTACAAAATTGAATATCCTTCGGAGAATCAGGAACCATCAAATAAATCCTGGTACTCAAGAATCAATCTGATTGATCAGAAATACATTATCCTGTGCTGAAAGATTACCAGGTTAAATAATCTGTTCAAATATAACTTTAATTGGCTCAGTGAATCTGCCTGTTGATCGTAGTGAAACCACACATTGTGCGGTATATATCCAATATGCAATATGATGCCATCATGATCATATGTGGGTTCCCTCGGAAAACAAACCACGAAGTACTTTACGAAGAATCTGGGTTTGTACCATTAGACGAAAGCGACACAAGCTTCTGTTAATTTATAAAATGATATGTGGACCACACGTCCCACAATATTTGAAGGTGTTACTCCAAGATCATGTGGTATCATTGTGCTAAACGAACTGCCTAAAATATTCGTGCCCCTTTTTGCAAGACATCTCCGTTCCAAAATTCCTTTGTATCTTCTAATATCGAACTATGGAAAGGCATGAACTATGAATTTCGAGTAGCCCCATCATTCCGTTTATTCAAGCAATACCTGTCGTTCGATGACCTGGACATTCCTCGCCACTGTTATTATGGTAAACGTCGGGCTCAAGTAATAATGTCAGAGATGAGGAACTGTAGCAATATTATTGCTCATATGTTTTGCGTTATATTTCGGATACCGCCACATGTGCTTGAGGTTTTCAGTATATGAGAACACTTCGCACTATTTCTGTTCCTGTCCTTTAATTATGACTTTCATCAAGATAGCTTGGTTCATATTCTGGAACTGCCTTGATGCTCACAAACTCTCGTTTTGCTAACCGTCTTCGTCTAACAAGCAAAATATCAGAACGACGTATATGATATACTGCCAATCGAACTAATCTTCTTACAGTTGTAATTATTAGGTTGAACAATTATTGGATGACAAACAGAGCAAGTGTATCCTTTAATTATTAATCATATTTAGATCGGTTAATACATGTATATGAAGTCGCAGTGTATATCATACAGACTAACAGCATAAAGTTGTTTTCTATTTTTCGAAACCAAATTACACTTGTACGTATTATACATTCTGAATGTATATTTATGTGCACGTGTCTGTTCTAGCTTTCACCATGGTCGTGGGGTAAAATATTTATGTTATTGATTTATCGCTTGTATATGCTTAGTGGTGTCTAAAGAGACACTTCTCCAACAGTGGATCCGCGGATCGATGGAGCGGATGAAACATATGGATCTGCAAAAGTCACTTCCGGCGATGACGTCACTTCCGGCGAAGACTTCACTTCCGGTGATGACGTCACTTCCGGAGATGACGTAACGTCCGTTAATGTCGTCACTTCCGATGATAATCTCAAGACGCTACGTGTCTATCTTAAGACATTATGTCAATCGTAAGACGTCACATGCCTACCTTAAGAGGTGACATGGTTACCTTAAGACGTTTAAGACAATATTACGTAACGCCGACGGTGGAACAATGCATAAATAGGGGTGATGGTTTGAGATAATGGGGTGGTTATAGATCAATATCCTTACATCATCGAGAAGAAGGGTGTATTGTATCGGTACAAATACCGTAATACGATGGTGAACAATGAACTATTGTTCGTGATGACTCGTTCGGCGCCAGATGTACTCAAAGGACAACGGAACATCGCCATGGTTAAAGAAGATGAAATTGAAGCCAGATCTATTGCGATGGAGACACGGATCAACAATCATACCTTACTATGTTAACCATTGTTTTATTAATAGCGTAATAAGTTAATATTCCTATATTAATTCTAATTAAACTTCCTATTATATTTCTGCACATGTATTAACGCGTATTGTATGTATACTTAGCGTGAACAATTGTACAGTGAACATCCCCTCTGTATGATAATAAGATTGTTCGCAGTACATTTCATTTTACCCGAGTACCAGTTATCTCTCGAATTCTTTTCATTCATTGTACACCTATTGACGACTGACGGAGCAGATGTTCATTGTATTGTATTATATGAGAGATTGACACCAATGTTCATTTACTATATTCACCACAACGACAATCACCCTTATGCACCGGGCAGTGCATTGTGTTGCTGACCATCGACTTACAATACCCGTATAGAGTGCATATACATGTATTGTATCCTTTTTAAATGATCGCCCGCAGTATAATGCCTATTATATCGCGTTCGGTGGAGCGTTACTTGTTCCCTTTGTCCGTTCGTTACAAGTTTGGACATGTTATTTATTGGACAACTTGTACTATTGTGTAAGTCACCAATCACTCCCATTGATTTACAATACAGTACAGTATACATACAGTGAACATTGCTAATGATCGCTCACAATATAATGGCTATTGTATTGTGTGCGACGAAGCGTTAATCGCTAGTAGAGGTAAACACCTGCTTGGGTCCACTGACGTCCGCTAGCGCCCAAAAACATCCGCTAACGCCCAAGAACGCCCGCAAGCGCCAGCTAGCCTCCACAAACGCCCGATTGCGCCCGCAAGCGCCCGTCTCTACGCCCGTCGATGCCCTATCCGATTTGGTTGATAAACCATCGCGGTGTAATGCTTTGACGTACCCCCCCCCGTAATGCGTTGGCACCCGTCAACGCCACCAACGCC